>CM060953.1:97785700-97835700 GCA_030765055.1 Mantis religiosa
ACAAGAAGAGAAATCATATGCATGGTTTGAACAAGATAGTTTGAACTGCCTATAGAGCAGAGGCATCCATGAATAAAACTAGAGAAATGTTTGAAGATAAAATAATTAGTGCTGGTGTATAGCCCTCTCACTTCCCCGACCTAACAAAGTGTGATTTTTACTTTTGGGGTAACCTAAAACTCAAGTTTACAAGACAAATCTTCATACATTGGAAGAACTAAAACAAAATATTAGAAATGAAATCAGACACATTATAGTGGCCCAACTTAATCATGTGAATCAAGACTTGCTCTCCAAATATAATGCTTGTTTAGCCAAGGGTAGACAACCTTTCCAACATCATCTTTAACGTAAGAGTGTTATACATGCTTTACATGCAGAGTTTATGTAGGAGCAAAGCCTGCTGTAGCACACCCAATTGAGCACAGGCAAAATGCTGTGCATCTGTTAGGCTTTAAATGAAGATAAAATGGAAGCCGTTATTAATACATGATTATAATATGTTACAAAAAGTTTACAGCACATAGCCTATTAGCAGGATGCATCAAAATAACAAAGCTAATAACTATTACTGTACTCATATTAACTGTCTTAGTTTCCTGAATGCTTCTGAGTTGCTGTCTCAAGTATGAAGGTGGCAGTAATTGATTAATTACATTTCACAACAAAACAGAGAAAGCAATCAATATACCTAATTTCTGATTTCCATTTAATAATGAAATCTAATAATCTTTTATAGAAATATTTACTAATAACTATATCCTCATTGTAATTCTACCATCAGAAGTAACAATGTTCACTGGATGCAGTCACTGCTTTATGAGAGAGACTCCCCCGGAGATCATGCTACTGGAACCATACAAATATAATAATTTATAACATTAAACTTCACTTATCTTAAAAGAAAATTAATGAAAATTTTCTTATTAATTGGTGAGGATCACAATTTCGTGAAATCTTTTTCACATCATCAGCTCAAATAACCTCGTCAACAATACAATCGCTAGATGTCACTATGCTTTTGCCAGTACTACCAAAATCTGAAAATGATATAAACTTAAAAACAGAATCGACTGCCAGTATTTCTGTTTTTAAGTTTATATCATTTTCCTATTTTGGTAGTACTGGTAAAAACATAGTGACATCTAGCGATTGTATCATTGACAAAGAGGTTATTTGAGCTGATGATCTGAAAAATATTTCACAAAATCGCATTCCTCATCCATTAATAAGAAAATTTTCATCATTTTCTTTTAAGATAAGTACAGTTTTAGGTTACAGATTATTATATTTGTATAGTATTTGTTGCTTCACTGTAGCTAGCTTCATATTTTACATATATGCTACTGGAAGTTTAAAGCAAAACGTAATATGTGAAAGTTTTCAGTTAAATTATACAACCTTAAAGTTTTAAGCAGGATAATTATACAGGAAATGAGGGAAGGAGGGAGGGAGAGAGAGAAGAGGGGGAGCTTAGACTATTTCACAGTAACATGAACACCTTACTCTTGTGATATAGGATAATTTGAGTAATTTTCTTACAATTCTTAGCATTAAAGCTTTTGCTGCCAGGAAAAACAGTATAGCTGGCACTATAACAGTGCCGGTTGGCAATGAAGGATTCTAAGGCATCTCAAAATCTATTTGTAGTTGGTTTATTGATACTCCTCACTTACTTTTTTATATTAATGAGAGACTAATTTCAAAGGCAATCGCCTCCATTTTCAATCTCTTTCCAACTGGCATCTTAAGCTGATCTGAAATTAATACCTCCATGAAGTTACACCTGAGGAAATAACTAAAACAATAAATGGATTGAATAATACATATTCTGCAGGTGCTGATGATATACCAGATATAATTGCAAAAAGATGCAGTGAACACATAATCAAACCACTTGTTCATCTCTGTAATGCATCCATGATTAGCGGGATCTTTCCAGATGTACTGAAACTATCTAAGGTTATACCCCTGCATAAAAAAGGGAAAAGGACTGAAGTATCAAATTTCCGTCCAATTTCCATACCTTCTGTATTTTCAAAGATATTAGAAAAAATAATGTATAGGAGGCTTCTCTCGTTTATGGAAAAACATGATTTAATTACTAACTCCCAGCATGGATTTCGACACAAAAAATCAGCAGAGACTGCAATATACTCTTTCTTAAATAGCGTTATAACCGCTTTGGATAATAAAGATAAAGCAGTTGGTATATTTTTAGAACTCAGTAAAGCTTTTGATACTGTTGATCACAAATTTCTGTTAGCAAAATTATTTGACTTTGGCATATGAGGACCAGCGTACAGCTGGTTTGAAACTTACCTTACAAATCGAAAGCAATTAACAGAGATTTTCGACACAAACCCTAATATCAATACTCATTGGGCAGTTAGATCACACTTACTTGACATTACATATGGAGTGCCGCAAGGCTCAATTCTGGGCCCATTTCTATTCATCTTGTATATAAATGACTTTGTAAAAAACATCAAGGCTCATAACACTGTACTGCTTGCAGATGACACTAACTTACTAATAACAGGAAACAGTACCGAAACATTAAATAATACATTAAGCCACACTAGTAAAGACTTGGTATCATGGATAGTTAATAACAACCTGGTTTTAAACACGGATAAGACAGTTTGTCTTAAATTTAGTATTACTGACAGAGGAAACAATGAAAGTATTCCTGAAGTAAAATTAAATGATAAATTAATTCCATACAAAAGTGAAACAAAATTTTTAGGCTTGTGCATACAGAATAACTTAAAATGGAAAACTCATACAAATCATCTACTAACCAAATTAAGCAGGAATATATATATATATATATATATATATATATATATATATATATATATATATATATATACTCTAAGAATATTAACTTAATATTAACTCAAGAATATTAACGTGATTCAAATCCCAGCCATGGCATTGAATTTTTCCTGTTGACTCTATCCATCAAAAACCTTAGCCTATAAATGGCTAGTGTGGAGAAATGATTAATTTCCATCAATTAACTAAAATAATAAGAGTTAAATGATGAAGCCTGGGACTCAAGTACTTAAGATAGTAAGTCGTCACAAACAGTGTATCTCGGATGCGAGAGCCCCTAGTGGTGTAACGGGGAAATATACGAGTCAAACGGAGAATTTAATGTCAGGACGGCACATTGGCCATGGTAGCTCAAAGGTTAAGAGTGACTGGACGGAAATCAGGAGATCCGTGGTTCAAATCCCGGCCATGGCATTGAATTTTTCATGTTGACCCTATCCATCAAAAACCTTAGCCTATAAACGGCTAGTGTGGATAAATGATTAATTTCCATCAATTAACTAAAATAATAAGAGTTAAATGATGAAGCCTGGGACTCAAGTACTTAACCGCTTCGCCGATGGCCATTTAAACCCTTCAGGGCCGGAAACGGATACCCAATAAACAGAACAGGACATTTAAATTGTTAAATGCTGTAAAAATGCATCATAAATACAATTCCGTATCTTCCGTATTTATTAAGTTATTTAAACGAAACAAAAACTGGTTTAAAACTCATTAAAGGCAGTATAAATCTACAGTAACAATAAAGTAGAGACTACATTAATAAATTGTTGAAATTTCACTACTTTGTTTCACTGTAGCAAAAGCCATTCTTTGTGCCGAACGCGCCTAATATTTGAATCATTTTGTTTTGTGTGTATACGAGCCAATGTATGTATAGCTACGCAAGCGACTTCTCCAGTTCAAGTTTAGTTTATTTATGCTATACCAAGTGATAATCATACGAGAATATATTGCGTTACACACTCACACACTGGAAAGAAAACTCTCTGTCAGCATCTGTTATTACAGTGTTTCTCAACCAAGGTTTCTAGTAGCCTTATGCAGCTGTTTTCGCTCTGTATTTTAGTTATTTATAATCTCTTTGTGTTCAGAATGATCTCTTATAGCTATCAAGAGCTAAATGAATGACACATTTAAAATTGTTAAATTTCAATGGTAACCATGGCTTATCCCCGTAATGTAACAAATCAATTAGCTTGGGTATGATGTGTACAGGCTTCTAATATTACTGTAGAAAATCTGGAAAATTTGTTGTACGATTATGAAGGAGATCTTTAGTACATACGTAGCAGTGACGAGTGCTGGTCTACAGATGGCATGCTAGCTACTCCATTGTTTGGGGGTAGTGGCGGGTCAAATATGGGTGATGCGGATCAGCTATTACCAGCTATCCCTCTTTACGGGAAACAGTTAAATGGTTAAAAAAAAAAAAAAAAAGTTAGTTTTATACCACTGGATGTAACTATACACAGTTGTTTAGTAATTTTCATAACTGTAAATTCATGCAAGACATTCATCTACCTGTACTTGCGCGTATAAAGAGCTTGTAACCTAATTGAGTATTATAATACTCAGAGGCCTCTTTATACTAGGGCTAGGAAATTCACCACCACATCACCCCTCATACTTGAGAGAAAACACTTTCCTAAAAGATACCACCCACAACCAAAAAAGTCGCAACCATTTCGAAAATGTGTAGTGTGTTGCGAAAAAGAAGTTCACAAGGAAACCAATATTAATTTCAGAAACTATCTGTAGTTGGTATATTAATACTCGTCACTTACTTGTTTATATTAAATATAAACAAGTAAGTGACGAGTATTAATAAACCAACTACAAATAGATTCTGAAATTAATTTTGACGTCACTGTTACTAAATTCCTTCAAATACATATAAAACCAATATTATTTGGTGTGAATCTGCAGATGTGCCCTTGGGTGTTTATCTAGTTTTGGAGGTGTACAATTCAAAAAGAAACCTTTAAGGGTACATTTACATTCCTTAGAGAACTAATTTAAATTTATTGTAAAATAGCAAGATTAAAATAATTGGCATTAAATGAGCATTAAATGCATGTATGCGCAGGACGTCTATACACGTCCATATCGGTTTGGGGCATTTTAACTTGGACATTATATGACGTCCATATCGGTGAAAGGGTTAAGATAGTAAGTCGCCACAAATGGTGTATCTCGGATGCGAGAGCCTCTAGTGGTGTACCGGGGAAATATACGAGTCAAATGGAGAATTTAATGTCAGGATGGGACGTTGGCCATGGTAGCTCAAAAGTTAAAAGCAATGGACAGAAATCAGGAGATCCGTGGTTCAAATCCCGGCCATGGCATTGAATTTTTCATGCTGACTCTATCCATCAAAAACCTTAGCCTATAAATGGCTAGTGTGGAGAAATGATTAATTTCCATCAATTAACTAAAATAATAAGAGTTAAATGATGAAGCCTGGGACTCAAGTAGTTAAGATAGTAAGTCGCCACAAACGGTGTATCTCGGAGGCGAGAGCCCCTAGTGGTGTACCGGGGAAATATATGAGTCAAATGGAGAATTTAATGTCAGGACGGCATGTTGCCCATGGTAGCTCAAAGGTTAAGAGCGACTGGACAGAAATCAGGAGATCCGTGGTTCAAATCCCGGCCATGGCATTGAATTTTTCATGTTGACTCTATCCATCAAAAACCTTAGCCTATAAACGGCTAGTGTGGAGAAATGATTAATTTCCATCAATTAACTAAAATAATAAGAGTTAAATGATGAAGCCTGGGACTCAAGTACTTAAGATAGTAAGTCGCCACAAATGGTGTATCTCGAGAGCCTCTAGTGGTCTACTGGGGAAATATACGAGTCAAATGGAGAATTTAATGTCAGGATGGCACGTTGGCCATGGTAGTTCAAAGGTTAAGAGCGACTGGACGGAAACCAGGAGATCTGTGGTTCAAATCCCAGCCATGGCATTGAATTTTTCATGTTGACTCTATCCATCAGAACCTTAGCCTATAAATGGCTAGTGTGGAGAAATGATTAATTTCCATCAATTAACTAAAATAATAAGGGTTAAATGATGAAGCCTGGGACTCAAGATAGTAAGTCGCCACAAACGGTGTATCTCGGATGCGAGAGCCCCTAGTGGTGTACCGGGGAAATATACGAGTCAAATGGAGAATTTAATGTCAGGACAGCACGTTGGCCATGGTAGCTCAAAAGTTAAAAGCAATGGACAGAAATCAGGAGATCCGTGGTTCAAATCCCGGCCATGGCATTGAATTTTTCATGTTGACTCTATCCATCAAAAACCTTAGCCTATAAATGGCTAGTGTGGAGAAATTATTAATTTCCATCAATTAACTAAAACAACTTAGCTTGTTCATTTCTCTCATTTATAATTATATCCAATTTGTGTTGCATTATAATTGAATGTAGGTTAGGTATATTTGATGTTTAACTTTGTAATATTAAGTGTAAATTTACTGACATATCCTATATCAAGGTACTATGTATAGATTTGATTTTGAAGGATGAATAAATTTGAATTGAATTGAACTGAATTGTCTGCTCTCTCTCTGGTGGTGGAACTATGAACTTTTTTGTCAAATTATCTACTGCTGGAGTTTCAAAGTTCATTACGCGATCCTTATTTTTCCATATGAATATGTTCTCCCATGTTGTCAATTTATTTTGGTTTATCACTCCTTTTAATAATTTTGGATTTGGATCAACGTCATGATTTTCATTCCAAAAATGAAATGCTACCGCTGACTTATCTTCTTGTTTCTATCTGATGTTTCTAAAGTGCTCTTTGACTCTGGTTTTAGATTTCTTTTAGTTTGACCTATGTAGCATTTTTCACAATTCTTACAACTTATTTGGTATATTCTGGATCTCTTAACTGATGGGATTTCATCATTTGTTTTTGAATTTAGCAACTAAGGCAAGTTCAATTAAAAGAACTGGTTCAAATATTCTCGACATTGGACATCATGCCAGAATGTATTTCTACACTTCCTGTTTCTATTTATCCATTTTATTTCATGTAAAATGTTTTTATAGTCCTAATACTGGAGAAGTGCATATTTCCCATCACAAGTATTTCAAACTACATCTCAACTATCCCAAATCTTCACATCTATAGGATGGTGCAGAGTCCTGCTCTGTGTTGTTGGTCCACTTTTAAAGTCATAATAAATCATGGCACAAAAATAACATTGTGACAGCTCCATTGCATTAGCCTGTCTGTACACTCATTCTCTGTTGACATCTGTGAAAACTGCAGTAAGTGTTCACCCAGGGTCGAAGATAATTAATTTTCAAGTAAATTATCAATGTAACAAAGTAACAAATTAGCACATATAACATGCATAAAAACCATTGTTAAGGATAAGCTGAAATATTATTCATAATGATGAAATGTAAATTACTAAAGTATACGAACAAAGCAAAAGCTATATATAATCACTTATCATCACTGTGAACATAATACCAGTGTGCCTGCTCCTGTAACATTAGCGCACACCAGCTCTAGGGTTAAGTACGTATGTTATTGACTGTTTCCCCCTCAATGTTGAATAAAATGTGTTATAACAATGTACCAATATTTTAAATCAAATTATAATGGCATTTAACACTTCTGATTTTATAGCAATTTGGGAAACATGAATTTTGTTCTGGTGATAGGTAGTTGATTTGATTTGATTTGATTTATTGATTCATCCATTAAAACATGTACATGTTATAGGACACGTCAAATTAAAAACTAAGTACAATATTTATAATTAAGGTAGCTAACTAAATATTTACAAATTTAAAAATTCATCCACACTGTAGAAGCTATTGGCTCTAAGGAAGTTTAATAACAATTTCTTAAATTGATGTTGTGATTCAATCTTTTTTATAGATTCAGGTAGCTTATTGTAAAGATGTAAGCCAGCATATGTGAAACTATTTTCATACATCTTTGTTTTGTGTGACTTCACAAATAAATTATTCTTTGTTCTAGTGTTGTGTATATGAATTTCAGAATTTGTTTTGAATAAACTTAGGCTTGCTTTCATATGTACAAGAGTTTCATATATGTATATACTTGGCAGTGGTAAGATACCTAATTTACTGAAGTATGGCTTACAACTAGTTGTGCTTGAGACATCTGCTATGATTCTAATTATTTTCTTTTGGTATCTGAATACTTTTATACTGTGTTTAGAATTTTAGAATTTTTGGTAGAGCTTTAGCGTTACCATTTCTTACAAAAACTATCTCAAGAGTTGAGATAGTCTATTTGGCACATTATTAAAAGAGAGGCAGGCAAACATAATGAATTGCACAATATCAATTCAATTAAATACAATGGTGAACCAATTTCTGAAGCTAATAAAGTTGTGAATTCTTTTAACAACTATTTTAATGAAATAAATAATTATTCTAAGCTTAGCCAAAAGAATAAAATAGAGGAATTTAAAAATTTACCATATTTCCCTTTTCCTTATTTCTTTTGCCAACGGATATTAATGAAATTAGCTCAGTAATAAAAAGCCTTAAAAATAAAAAATCTTGTGGGGTTGATCAGCTTTCCAGTCTTACAATAAAGAAATTTGGTGTGCATATTAGCAAACCTTTAACTTATTTAATAAATCTTTCATTTAATATAGGAAAATTTCCAGACTGCTTAAAAATTTCAAAAATAAAATCACTATCTAAAAAAGGATCACGAAAAGAAATAGAAAATTACAAACCAATTTCTCTACTATCAACTTTTTCTAAAATTATTGAAAAAATAATGTTTAGAAGGTTAATGTCTTTCTTTAATAAACACAATTTATGGATAGACCAGCAGCATGGTTTTCGGAAAGATAGATCGACTGATACTGCTATTATGCAATTTCTAGAAGATGTATACTACAATATGGATAGTAAAAGTAAACTTTGTATTGGGCTATGCTTAGATTTGTCTAAAGCTTTTGACCTGGTCAATCATGATATATTATTATCCAAATTAAATTCATATGGCATCAGAGGGACTGTAAACAACTGGTTTGCCTCGTACTTAAAAGACAGGAAACAGATAGTGGAATTACAATGTTTAGATGCAGAGACTAATACACTTTATGATGAATATTCTGAAATGAAAATTATAAAATGTGGGGTCCCTCAGGGTTCTATCTTGGGCCCCCTTCTATTTCTAGTTTATATTAACGATATAACCCATAATGTAGATAAGGAAAATATTAAACTTACTATCTTTGCAGATGACACAAACATACTCATCAATGGTAATGATAAAGGTCATTTACTTCAAAATGTAAATGAAATTAATGAAACTATTATGCCATGGCTTGATCAAAAGATTAATTTTAAACAAAGATAAAACAGCAGCAATAGGTTTTCGGCATAAAGTAAATAGAAGTATTGCCTTCCCTGACCTTAATTTGGATGGCAACAACCTTTCATATGTAAAAGATACAACAATTTTAGATTGTGGTTAAATCAAAACTTGGATTGGACTATACATATAGAAGTTTTTATTAAAAAGTTAAGTAAGCAGTACTATGGTTTAAAAACATTAAAAATGATAGCAGACGTAGAGACAGTCTAAATGGCATATTTTGCATATTTTCATTCCCTTATGAATTATGACATCATCTTTTGGAGTAATTCAAATATGTCAGAAAAGGTTTTTTGAATGCAAAAAAGAGCCATAAGAATAATAGTGAACCAACCTGCACATGTGAGCTGTAGAGTGTATTTTAAGGAACTGAAAATTATAACCCTGCCATGTTTATACATATACAAAGTTCTTTTACATGTAAAAGCTAGTTTAAGTTGCTTTAAAACATATGCAGTGACACACCAGATGCAGAGATGGTACACAAGAAATACAAGAAATAGTTCAAACCTACTAGCAATTAGTCATAATACCACATTATACAAACATTCCTTCACTTATAGTGGTACCAAACTGTGCAATAAGTTACCTCTTTATTTAAAACAGATTGACAACCAAAGGATTTTTAAATGGAAACTACATAAATTTTTAAGTGAAGCATGTTTTTATTCTATTCAAGAGTATTTGGAAAGTTAAGTTATATTATTATATTTTGGCATTTACTTTATACATGTTTTTTGTAATTTCTGTATTTAAATTTTGTACTTAAATTTTGTAAATATTTTTGTTTTGACGTGTCCACAATCTTGTATGAAGATTTAAAGGATGAATAAATTGAATTGAATTGAGAGGGAAATGTTAATGCATATGGTTGTATCTATTCTCAGCACAAAATCATTATTAGTGCTTGGGCCTAGAAGGGATATAACACAACAATAGATCAATATTTTAAACAAAATTACAAAGACATTTATCATTTCTCATTGTTCCTTGTAGCAGCTGAGTAAAGAGCAGTTCTGTTCTGGTGATAAAGAATGTACTAGGCTTCAGAATAATAACTGGTTTCAAAAATTGTCGGTCTCACATCCTTAATTTTTCCTTCTTGCACACTCAATTACAGAAATTTTTCTTGTTAGCTAAATTTTGTACATCACAACTATAAACATTCATAAATTATATATCACTGTTGAGCCAATAACTTATAAAGTACAGGAAAAAATTCTTGGCATGATTGAACTACTAGTTTGCTTTGCAATGCTTGCAAAGCTTAAGATATGTGTAATAAATGTTATGTGTAAATAATGTTATACCTCAGAGTGAGATAGAGCTTTATTTCCCTTTAGCTTCTGTATCAAGATAATTCTACAAAACATAGCATAGTAAAACACATAAAACATGCTCTTGGAATACAGACAAAGAAGAAAAACAAAAAGTACACAAAAAGAATCATTTTTGGAGTAAGAATACATTAAGGTTAACACTTAAGTTATATGGATATTTTTGCTATTGGATCCTTTTAGGAGAGCTGACAATGATATGGTTCACAGTGTGAGAAACAGTACCAAACTATGAGATTTGTTATAATGGTTAAGAGCAGAAATGAGCTTTAGAAATGAGTACTGGAAGATGCTACAGACACTAAAAAATTAAACATTAAATATGCAAACAAAAAACATGCATTTTAAATGATAATAGTAAATTTAAAGATACTTACATTTCTATCAAACCAACTGCATCTCACAATCTGTTTATTTTCTGGCAACTCAGTCCATAAAAGCAGCCTTTCCTCCTTTAACAAAGCAATTCTAAGGCAGTTTCTGTAAACAAATGAGGTATACATTACTATAAAGCATCTCTGGCAGATTTTACTTATTCCAGAAAAGTTTGAATTTTTCTATACCTATATATAAAAAAAGAATCTCAGTCTTACATTTCTCCACTTACTCTTCTATAAACTGTTCTTACCAAAGTTTCTTTGCATTTAAACCTTGCAGAAATGCCTTCATTACTTATTGTGTTGCAAGCACAAGAACAACACTGTTGACTGAAGCAAGTCAAATTTTAAAAAAGTAGGTTACTTTATTGCTTTGGAATCCTGCATTTTTTGTATGACCACGAGAAAAATAAATAACTTAGCACTTGCCAAAAAAAAAAGCAATAACTTTTTTGTTTTTCTCTTCTGTAAGTATAAAACAAACCTAAGTGGTGTGAACAAATATTGACTTAGTGCCTTTTGTCAATTTTAACAGAATTTAGATTACATTACCTACTTGGGTAAAATTTATTGAACAACAAACTGAAAATATTTACTGCAGGTTTCTAAATTCAACAATAGTGAATGTTAATTAACTTTAAAGAGAGTCGACTAAAGACACTAGACAACACTTACTTTTAAATTTTTCCGGAACTAGTTTCAGAGGCTTTGCCTCTATCATCGGCCGGCTCTCGACTGAGCCGGCCGATGATAGAGGCAAAGCCTCTGAAACTAGTTCCGGAAAAATTTAAAAGTAAGTGTTGTCTAGTGTCTTTAATCGACTCTCTTTAAAGTTAATTTATCATAACAACACTGTTTTCAACACTTCCAAGAAAGTAATTGTAAGAGTCGAGAGCCGGCCGATGATAGAAGCAAAGCCTCTGAAACTAGTTCCAGAAAAATTTAAAAGTAAGTGTTGTCTAGTGTCTTTAATCGACTCTCTTTAAAGTTAATTTATCATAACAACACTGTTTTCAACACTTCCAAGAAAGTAATTGTAATAGTGAATGTGCTCTTATTTGAGCAAATTCCTCAATTTCTACCAATGTAAATGTCTCAATGATTCTCTTAAAATTTAAGAATAATTCATTAGGTACTTATTGCTTTTAAGAGCTAATAAACATTTTTCCAAACCTATGAGGCAGAGAGATAAAATTTTAAAAAGTGCATATGCCCAGCTATAATGCACACTATTCACGGTTTATTTTGCACAATTACTATAATTATACTGTAGTGTTAATTCAGAACCAGTATGTTTATATTCAACTTATTTGCTCAAAATATTTTTGAATGCAAGCTATTGAAATGGATAATGAAAACTGGTCAGGTCACATCAGTATCAGGTCCTATAGGATTGCAAATTTACATTGAAGTCTGACAGAAATTTATGGACTGCCTTGACAAGTGTGCTCATCAGTAAATTACATTTTAAAGGAGTATACTCTAAAGTGATAGGTCACTACTCCAGACATTGCATGACACCTTGTTATTATATTGCTGTAAGGTTATGTGCTGACACAATTGCAAAACCTTGTCTAATTCAAATTAATCCATACATGAGACCACCTGTTATTAAGCTTTCCCTAAAACTGAAAAATCAACTTTGAAGCCAGTGTTTCACAGCATTACATGGCTTGAATTTAGCTGTGTGCATATACATCTGGGATGAAACTTCATGTGAGAATTAAACAGTATACAACAGCTACAGCAGTGATGAGAAGAAATCATCACACTCCATGATGTAATGATGAATAAACTGAAGAAATAAAATCTGTTGCAATTAAATAACCCTGTTTATTATTCCTGGGATCATTTTCATATATGCACATTAAATTAATCTTATTTCCCTGCTCATCAATTCCAGTCAGGTTTTTTTTAAGTAAATGCTTCTTCCATATTTTAATATAGCAGTTTCAATTATACAAGTATTTACAAGAACTTTATTAAAAACTGACATTTACCCTGAATTTGATCCACCTATTATCATCACTTCATCTGTGTTCTCTGTCTGATGAATTCCCGCTATGTAACAGTTGTTGTAAGAATTTAACTGTAAGAAAATTTAGGAAACTATTAATTATACTTTCATATCCACAAAACCAATCACACACCGTTTATTTAATGCAAAGAAGATGATTAGAATTCTAAACTACCTTTAATGCCGTTGACATACACTTCCTTGAGAAATTCCTAAATGGAGCAGCTCCATCAGTATCCCAGAACTGCAGCTCCTCAGAATGTGTTATGGTGAATAACATATCTTTATTTTCCTTGCTTATCCAGCCTAACTTTTGCTGAAAGTGTAGAGCATATTACTTGTATGTAGCAGAATTCTAATATAAAGTAAAACTATTTATTCTAAATTGAGGAATTCAAACTTATTTAGCTTAGTGCCAAAAGAACAGAAATGCAGAGTTTCATTGTATTTAAATTATATGCAGCTTAATGTCAAGAAACACAATGAGAATACTATTCTCTGAACACTAACAACTACAGTCACACCAATTGGCCATGTTTTACATTATATTACAGAGCCATCCACTACAAATATCTCTGTGTTTGGCGCTCATCTTGTTAGATTTTTATTTAAATATAAATCATGCAGATGCTGCTGGCTTTTACAACGACATAGAGCAAAAAATTAATTATTTTAACTGCTTTAGTGATGGCTACTTAAACCCTGCACGGGCCAGAAATGGATACCCAATAAGCAGCACAAGACATTTGAATTGTTAAATGCTGTAAGATACTTCAAATACACATCGGTATCTTCTGTATTTATTAAATTATTTTAATGAAACAAAAATTGGTTTAAAGCCCATTAAAAGCTGTATAGAATTATGGTATATTTAAAGTACAGATTATATTCATTAATTGTTGAAATTGTACTACTTTGTTTCACTGTAGGGAAAGCCATTATTTGCATCAAGTACACCTAATTTGTGAGTCATTTTATTTTGTATGCACATGAATAATATTGTGGCAAATATTTTGGACCATTTGAAATTGTGAAACAGATCACCCCAGTAACTTATGCAGTCCGTCGTCCTCATGCTCCTCGATCCAAATTGCAGCCTGTTCATGTTTCCCATGTTTTTCCTTATTATGACCCTACAGGACCATACCATCTTTAAACTATTGCTTTCCTACATCCTGTGGGAGATAGAAAACAGAATTATCCCATTCATTGCTCAGTTATTTGCTAGACATTTACTAAATTAACCATGTTGTGGTACATTTTGAAATATTTTGGGCCTGATTCTAGAAGTATATGCTTAAATTTTGATGTATGTATGTTATTTCAATGTAATTATTGTTTTGCACTGCAGATTGTGTTTCTTGTGTATTTAGTAATTTTAGGTAATGGCCAAGTCCAATTTATAACCATCATTAACAGTATTGGTGATGTGTGAGTTTTATTATCTCAATAGAGTTGCTGAGATGTGCCTCTCGTGGTGATGTTTTCACAATGGAGTTGTTATATGTCCTATGTGTGTGTGTTGATTTAGCTAGCTATGATCACTAAGTTTGCTGTTATGTCCTTACTGATGAGTGAAAACTTCATATTTTGGTGTTTCGAAGCGATTAAGTATACTGCTATATACATATGTTATTCACTATAATGATGTGCTGCTATTTTTCAGATTTGAGATTCTGTAATGTTTTTCCATTTGTGTTTACCTGAAGACATTGTAAATGGTGCGGAGCCTAAGGATACCTGCTTTCCTAATGACTCCTGTCATGTTCCCATCTTTGATGGATTTTTCCCTACAGAGTTTGATATACTTTTCTAATTTTTTTTTTCTTTTAGTTCAAAGTACACTGGGGGCTCATATGCCATTATGATTGCTTGTTTTATCACTCTTGGGGTGATGCTCTGGCAGATGAGGTCCGTCCTAATGTCATCAACGGAAGTGTCCATTGGCAACCCGTGGATAACCCTGCGTACATCACAGGACTTATCTATCAGGAAGGTGAAGTGGGGAATCTCTCTCGTCTTGAGGTGCTGCAAAATCAGATTGTAATCTTCCACCGTTTCTGCGTGAAAGATGTGGCGGCTATTATTCCTACCAACTGGGCACAACTGCGACAGAGTCGGCATGACTTCCTTAAGGAAGCCCAGAGCCCCGGTGAAGTCATTCACGATTATCGGAGAAACATGCCTCCGTTGGCTACCACCATTCTGGCCTTTGCCACAATTGGCAGCACTCGGATGGCTAGACTGGCCAGACGGCACGACCTCTACAGCTTGTCTCGCAGCGCGATTGATCTTCAGTGATTTAAACTCAAGGAACTCCCCCCCCCCCTCGCAATCCGTGGACAGACTCGAGGAGCTAAACTCTTCCCTGTCTGCCGAGGAGCAAGAGGAGTTAAAGGAGAACAAAGGGGTCCTCCCGCTACGGACAGAAACTGAGGTGCGGACACTTGTACGCTCATCTTCGGAGTAAGACTCCGTAATTTGGTCTACACGGAGAACAGGTTCCCGTGAAATGCCCTGGTTGGTTTGGCTGGTGTCCAAGAGTATCACCTTGCCATCTCCGCCGTGGCGTTGTTGGCCTGGTTTCTTCTTCACAGTAGAGGTGATTGCTATGGCCGCTGCGGCCGAGTCAGCTGGCCCGTTTCGGGCTGAGCTGGTGGAAGGGGTGGGATTTACCTTAGGAATGGTTGCTGACTAGGGTCAGACAGTACTAACAAACACCACCAAAAAGGTGCAGTGCACCACAATACACGAAGGTGTGCCCTCACTTGTAGGTAGCAGGGGCTTATAAGCTTGCCACTAAGAGGACTGGACACCTGTATACATTGAATGCACCTTACCCGATACATAAGTACTGGATGGCTGTGGTCTTTAGTGGCAACCCGCTTCCTAACTGTAGGCTTTCCGCTCTAGATGACTTCAGGCGCAGATGGGCAGGTTGGTTGGATGTTGACCCTGTGCGGTAGGCTGGATGTGCCGATGTTTTCTCTGCGGCCCGTTGCTTGTTGAACCGAAGTTCTAGCAGCGCTATTGCCGGGAGCTCCCCTGAGGTCGCTCCTGATTTGGCAATTTGCTGGTCGCAGTGAAGATTCTTGTAGAGTAGTGTCCTCGTCGGCTCCTCGCTGCAGAATCCAGTCCAACAGTAACAATGAGCTTGCCTAATTGGTTAAGTAGTGGCAAAAGAAAAATTGTTATTACTAGCAGAGACGTTGATGTTGAAGGAAACCATATTATTAGAGGACCAATCAAGCCTTTCAAAGAAGACAGAGAACTCAATTAAGAACGATGAGCAGAAAAGGGCAGATGCAGGTATCCCTTCTATAATTTCTGATAAAGTAAATTCACAGATTCCAGTTTATCCAAAATGCTGGTCAGAGACTCGGTATAATTACTTTAAACGTGAAAACAACTGGTTAGTAATGAAAAAGAAAAAAAAAATGCTTGGTTGCTCCCAATGTGCCAAAGCTAAATGGTAAAATAGCTGAAGCTAAAGCTAAAAGCTTCGACCTCCCCACTGCCGCTGAGGATGTCTGCCGTAGTTGCAGACGAAACGTCTGGGAAGAAGAAGAAGAAGAAGAGCCCAGTAGACCACGGCCTACAAGCCCGGAATATACTTCAACTAGTATTGACACCGGCCGTGAAAGCCTTAGAACCTTGATGAAGGTTTAGAATAGTTCTGTATATTTTTTATTATTATAGTTCGTTTACAGTTTAGATTTTTCCATAGCGTTAGACAGATTCCTTTTCATAGCGTTAGGTTAGTGTTATAGGTTATACGGTTGCATTAGGTTAGTGTTGTTATAGATTATATAGATTAGATATTTTCATCCAGTTTATCATACATATGATTTTGGACATGTAAGTTATGCAGAACATACCATTGAATACAAATTGCCGTGCATCACTGATAACAAAATATAAATTGTTTTTTTATAAGAAAACAGGTTATAGAAAACTTATATTTCTTCTTGGCACTTCATAATCAAACGGCCATATTTCAATCACAGCATTGTGCCCTTGATTGAAAAACGTAATTGAACAAATAAATGGCTTCATTTAAATACCACAGGGTACAAGATGGGCAGGTTTTAACATTTCTTTATGTGCAATTCACAGCAAATATATTTATGTATTGCATTTGCACCATCTATGGTAGGTACAGCAAGAATCAGAAGTAATACTTCAACTTGCATTGAGACAGCACAAACACTGCATAAACATCAAAATCATATAATTAGCAAATGGTATTCGTTAAGTCACACTGTAGAACAAAACCATTATGGTATTGCACATGTAACTAGCTACATAACATGTGTGAAACAGTGCTTGCAATAACGGTTTGGACATCAGTACAACTTGCATAACCTATAAAATTTGTTTTACTAACTGTTTGCTTTATAGCTTGTTACTTTCCTCTGGTAATGCTTTAAGGAAACGCAAATTCAACACTGCGCCCACTATTAGCAAAATCGAATGTTTACTACTTCAGCCTGTTTCGGATCTTTCATATATACCTACCCATATAGTGCTGCGTGTATTTTCCGGTATAGGTTTCACATGCTTTGTTTATTACATTTATGTTCATTAAAGCATGTTGCAATATGACCACATAAAATATCATATTGCAACAAGTCAATGATACCATGGGACACTAGAAATTATCATTCCATAACCTATTACGTTAAGATATACCTAATACTCAGGTGGTTTATTTTATTTCATTTTCAACATGTCACGAATATATCACATTATATATAAACACCTGTCTGTCTTAAATTCGATTTGATGTCTAATCTCCAAAATCCCTGATGTGGGCTCTTTTCACAATAGATTGTGATGTTAGAACTCTTCTTCATCCCACTCCTAAAAATTATCTTTCCGCATTCTAATTCTTTTAGCTCTTCTTCTCTTAAATACTGTGCCAACATTTCATCCTCATAATCACTGTCAAGATTAAACCTGGAGTGGAGGTACGCCATTTTCTTTTTTGTGTGTGAAGGTGAACTCCAAGTTATTTCATGTTATACAAATATAACAATTTGAAACAAAAACTTCACTTATCTTAAGAAAATGATGTTAATTCTTCTTTCTATTGAAATTGATTTCACAAAATCTTTTCTGCATCTTCAGTCAAAGAAAACCACAGGAGAAAACAAAATCGTCGTTAAGGAAGTTACTTTTTGTTATGTTTTTTCAGTATTACCAAAATCTGAAAATAAACAAACTTCAGAACACAATCAACTGCTGGTATTTCAAAATTCATTACGCGATGTTTATTTTTTAAAATAAATATCTTTTTCCAAACCATTAAATCTATCAGGACATTTACTCGTTTTAATAATTTAACTTCAGGATTTATAGATATTATGGTTAAATGACCAAAAATGATCTGCAATGGCCGATTTATCAACTTGTTTATACTTAATGTTACGAAAATGCTCTTTTGTTCTACTTTCCAAATTATGTTTTGTCCTACCAATGTATACCCGATCACAATCTAAACAATCAAATTGATAAATACCAGATTTTTTATTATTAGGAATTTCATCTTTTTTAGAGAAATGTAGTAAAGTTTTAATACTATATGGAGATTTAACTGTATTGGAACACCACAGTGAAGCGAAATAATTATTAATTTATAGATGAGTCGTAATAGGTACGTAAGTGAAGCAGATGTGTAATAAATATGACTCATCTATAAATTAATTATTTTAATACTATATTTGTTTTGAGGAACCAAAGTTATACCATACTCTTTAAAAACTTTTTGAAACTTATTAAACCAAGGATGGTAAGTAAATTTTTAAAATTATAATCGTTATATTAATTATAATCAATTTCAAAAAGTTTTTAAAGAGTTTGGTATAACTTTGGTTCCTCAAAACAAATATAGTATTAAAAATTTACTAAATTTCTCTAAAAAGATGAAATTCCTAATAATAAAAAATATGGTATTTATCAATTTGATTGTTTAGATTGTGATCGGGTTTACATTGGTAGGACAAAACGTAATTTGGAAACCAGAACGAAAGAACATTTTCGTAACATTAAGTAAAGAAATTGATAAATCATCCATAGCAGATCATTTTTGGTCATTTAACCATAATATAAATCCTGAAGTTAAATTATTAAAACAATTAAATGTCCCAATAGATTTAATGGTTTGGGAAAAGATATTTATTTTAAAAAATAAACATAATGTAATGAATTTTGAAATACCAGCAGTTGATTCGGCCGTAATATTGACATCTACATGTGACTCCAAGTTAACCATTAACCAACACCTTAACAGGAGATAGTAATACAGGATCTTAGAAGTACTCATATAGAAGTAAAGCCAGAAGGACCATTATTTGCCAATGGACAATTTGCTACAGGAGCTTAATGGCCTAAACACAGGAAGAATTTTACATTCTAAATTTAGCTCACCAATATAACTGATCACATCTGTATCAAAATGAGAAGAATAGGATCTTATAAATAATAACATTAAAGTCAGCATTTTGGTAGATGAGTCAACCACTTGTAGTAATTTGCCATGTGCCATGTCTGAGGAAACAGAGGTGCAGTCATTCTTTTGGGCCCTTGTTGAACCGAAAGATAAAACGGGCAGTTCAATCAAGAATGCCTTTTTTGCAGAATCTGAGCTCTTATGATTTTCTTATTTTTACCTGAGAGAAAATCTTTTTGGAGAAACTTTCTTTTGTGCAATGCGAGAATATTTTCTAAGTCCATGTCTGCATACGCATGTGCAAGCAGACTACTTGCCGGTTCTCGTGTTGCAGCCAACATGAGAAAGATATGTAACACTTGTAGCCAACCTCTGCAAAAATGCCCCAGACATCTGTCCTACACTGGTGCAAAAAGACATGTGGATACAATTAGCGCAGGTCAGTTTTGGAAAATACTGACCATGTTTCCTCTCAGATTTTAATGCTTTACAAAAGTAAAGTACCTATTATAGTGTTAGAAATGAAGGCAGTTTGTTCTATGCATTCTTCAAATATTTAAGATTTGTTCAGTACGTTGTTAAAAATCAGAAAAAGGCTTGACAAATCAGTAAAATGGACTTGTCCTTTTATTTTAATAATGAGGAGGCCTTCCTTCAATTATTATATGATGAGGGTCTACTGAGAACACGGATGTTGCACCCCATCAAGAGACGGGGCCGCATGTACCCCGAGTTTTGCTGCAGGTACGTAAATGGTGATACTAGGCACTACTGTTGCTACCACTGATACTAATCATACCTTGTATTTAATCTAATTATCTTTCTTTACTATTTCTTTATATTTTTATTTATTTTATTTTAGAACTGGACATGAAAAGGTGACGCAGTCTGTGTGCAAAGGAACATGGTTTGAGCATGTTATCACCCGGTCAAATTTTGTTACTCATGCACTGCTTTGCACATAAACAATTCTACGACAAGATGATAATGGAGTGCTCCGTAAGAAATACTTGTATGAGCATGGACTGTATCGGACTGGTTTCTGTTATTGCAAAGTGTACATTATCTCAAATGACACAAAGTGTACTGCAATGGGGAAAATTGGCGGGCCCGGCAACATCGTTCAAATCGACGAATGCAAAATAGGTCGATGCAAGTTTCATTGTAAGCGCTGAAGCAGTACAGTTGTACTTTGGGGGCAGACAGGAAGAAGTACCGTTAGGCGTAAGGGAATGCATGTTGAAATTGAGCTAAACAAAGAGAGGTAAGGAAGGGTTGGTAATTACCCCCAAGAGGGAACAGGTAGTGCTAATTGGAAAACCAGGAGGCAAGTCAATGCTCTACCTGGGGCACTCTTGTTCTGGACATCGGTGGAGGTAGTGGTATTAGGATGGCGAGGTCAAACTTAGCAATGTGTGTAGGCAATGCATGTGTGTGTGTGTGTGTGTGTGTGTGTGTGTGTGTGTGTGTGTGTGTGTGTGTGTGTGTGTGAAACCCCAAACAAGAAGAGTAGGCAGTACTGTATAAAGGAAAGGAAAAAACGAAGCAGTCTGGTGTGTACCACTCCTGAGATAAAGGAGCCATGCAAAGATCCTGAGCTAGCTACGAACCCAGAACCCTTTATAATAAAGTCCGTAAAACTAACTCCACGCTTACTCTCTTTCAACCACGAGCACCCCCTCAGCACGTCGTAAAGGGCAACTGGATCATGGGAATGATCGACGTAGAAACAATTGAGGTACGGATGACGACATGCCCCAACAACAGAAGTGATGCAAATACACTCTACAGTCTAATTGTAGAGCACGTATAGCTCACCAGCACCATTCACACTGATGCCTGGTGGGGGTACTATGGGTTGGGGTACTATAGGTTGATGGCTGCAGGGTTTGCTGTGCACCTCGCAGTGAATCACTCAGTGCACTTTGTCGACCCAGTGACAAATGAGCACACAAATAACATAGAATCACACTGGCGAGGACTATGCCATAGTCTAACAAAGGGTAGCATTTGTAAAGACATTGTGGATGCTGACATTGCTGAATATTTGTGGCACAATGACTGCAAAAACCGGTCAGCAGACCCATTTCAAGAATTAATTGAAGACATTAGGCAGGTCCACCCTGTAGTGTAACCATTGCACTTAGTCGCATAAGAGCCGAAGATGCAAACGATGATTTGCGAAACATGTCCTCAAAATAGGTACGAAAGTGAAGCAGATGTGTAATAATTACGACTCATCTATAAATTAATAATTGCACTTAGTGTTTAGGCTAGGGATAGTTATGTTTAGTGTAATTAGCTAGCTAGTTAGTGAAAATTAGGGACTATTGTGTGTGTTTAGTGTAATTAGCTAGTTAGTTTAAATTAGGGACTACTGTGTGTGTTTAGTACAATTAATTAGCTATGTGGTGCAATTTAGGTACTACTGAGTGTTAGTTTGCTAGATAGTGTAATTTAGGGACAAGTAAGACTGTTGGCAGCATTGCTTTCAGTGGAGAAACAAGGATAGTTTGGCTGCAATGAATTCTTCAATATGGCTAAATATGCAGTAAGTAAAACAAACAATAATGTTAAAAGAATGCCCTCCAACAGGAAATTGTACTAAAAAGTAAAGAAATATATTAAAAGTCATGGTTGTATATAAAACATCAAAAAGTGTGAAGGACTTAGAAAAAAATAGGTGCATCGCATATTAGAAAGGAGAGATTTATTCTTGCTTCTACAAAGAAGAGAGATGACATTAGAGACAGAAGCTGACAAGGCTATGACACACACCCATATGCATGTGCACATACAAAACATTCTGACCAATAGAGCAAACAAGCAGACTCATTTTCTTAAGAAATGTTGGGCCGCCATTAGAGAAATTCAATGATGAGCTGACTTGGACTCAGATCATGAAGACAATCGGCTGAAGAAACTACATGCCAGAGATGTGGCCTGCCAGAGGAAATACAGTACGAGTCCATCTGGAATCTTCAAGTGCCTTTTGGTGAGTACCACTTAAACCTTTTTTCCAGTTTGTTGAGTACCGCCTAAATATTTTTTCCAACAACAGTACTGATCTCGCCTTGCCTTAGTAAGATGCATCCTATTTGTAGTAGTAGTAGTAGTAGTAGTAGTTTTATTCATCCGTTAAGTCAATACAATGACATTGGATACGTCAATACAAATATTTAGAACAATACAAATAATATAAGTATAAAAATAAAAAATAAGTTGCATCAAGTGTAACTAATAAGATCTAAGCATGAACTCATAAATATATATAGTTGCATGGCTCTACAACTACACAGCATTTAAAATGCACCAGGAGAATACATTATTCATGCTTTGCCTCTGCACACACAAATATGAGCATACCTTTATGAAGAGCTTCCAAGCTAAGGTACACAGTTCTATCAACTCAGTCACTGGTGAATTTCAACAAACTGTTTTGATTTGATTCTCAGATATGCACAATAAAATCAGATTCCACAGAAAATTTCAAGTGATAGTTATATTTCTAGAGGAGATATAAGTGACAGACTATTTTTTTTTAGTCATTGGGAAGTGCCCACTATGTTAAATCCTGCATTAGAATATGAATTGATGTTGCTAATAACCATTTTCTGCTAGCAACTACAAATCTTTTTCTCCCCCCCCCCCCCCTCTCTCATTTCTTTTCTCTGAAGTTCTACTTTTCCTTTTATTGTCAGCCTTCAATAGACCTTCTACAAGTGGAAACAATTATTCTCATCAGTATAACACAAGCATGCACTATAGCAAATGAAATGAAAAATATAGATTATAATAATCATAACGATCAAACAGGTGTACACCAGAATGTCTCCAACGGAACAGATTATTATTATTTTTTTTTCCGTCTAGGATCAGGACATAGTAAAATCAACAGAAAATGCTGCTTTTAAGGACGCACAACTGCTGAGGTTATTAGCACCCTAGATTAAAAATGCTGAGAGAAGAAAATGTCTAAAACAACATAGGATAAAACACTAAAAACACTACAACAGTTAAAATAGGAGTGCTGTGAACTACCTAAAATAAAGGACGACTAAAGGACTGAGATAGACAGTCAATATAAAAAGGCCTGAAACTAAATAGGTGTACTAAACAATACGAAAATGGAGGAAGTGAGGGAAGAGGTTCATAAATTTAAAAGCTGGAGAGGTAATAAAATCAGATGCTTGCGCACACCACTGCACTATCCCTCCAGCTCAATGGCGCCATTCCTGAGCATTGCGCAGAGATTGGGGGCCAAACACAATGTAGTGAAAAAACTGCGCTCCACTTAAAGGTGGCACACCGTCAAAGGCTCACCACAGTGAGAATAATGAGGTGCCAGATCCCCATGTAATAAATGTTGATGGCTAAAATGGAAATGCCCGATACAAAGTTTAGCTAAAAGAACCTTTTCCTGCGAGAAGTACGTGAAGATGTAGCCCAATGGACAGGAAGAGGTTTAACCTCTCGGAGTTTGTTCCCACCTAGCATGCGTGAACCAGCCGTCGTGCCAGCGCATTAAGGTGCCCTGGCGAAGGGAAACAATGACATCCTCAAAGGGAACAGCATCGATAAAAATAGGAGATAAAATCACAGACTACGCAGAAGCATCAGCAACCTCACTGCCCGGGATACCCATGTGTCCATGAACCAAACAAACGACACACGGAAACCAGAATTAGCGATTGAATGCAGCGGATGTTGTATATGCTGTACCAAAGGATGGCATGGATACAGCAAACATAGACTCTGTAGAGCACTCAGAGAATCACTACAAATGGTACACTGAAACTGGTGTTGCTGCCTGATATAAAAAAGGAAGGGCCTGACAGACACTAAAATGTTCGGCGGTAAAATGGAGCACTGCTCGGAAAGACGAAAGGTAAAACTGTGCAAAGCAGCCATGAAAGCACATCCAATGCCACAGTCAGTTTTAGAGCCATCCGCTATAAAAAAAAAAAGGGGGTGCCTTTTAAAATGCTGATTTCTAAAAAGGCTGAACGGGTGGCAAAGGCCGGGACCGCAGATTTGGGTATGGACATCAACCAAAGATGGAAGAGGGCTTCACCCTGCAACCAAGGAGGAAAAACAGATTCCCCCGAGGTTATTGATGGTAGTGTAACGTCCAGATTCCGAAGAAGTATACGAAAATGAACACTGGGCGGAAGAATGCAAGGGTACTGAGAGCGTACTAGCGATCAAGAGAAGAGTCGATAATATATTTGAACGTTGGGTGTGTGGGCAGAGTTAAAAGATGGCATGCGTAAGAACATCACGCCGATAGCACAAGGGAGGTTCGGCTGCTTCAGCATACATACTAGTAAAAGGGTTGGTTGGAAAAGCACCATTAGCCAGTCAGATCCCTCAATGGTGCACAGGGTCCAAGCAACTCAAAATGGAAGTCATGCCGACGAATATACCACACTCCCATAGTCAAGCTTGCTTCGCACCAGTTACCAATAGAGCTGTAAGAGCAGGATGTATCCGATACAGCATGTAAAATGGTAAGAGATCTGACACAGCGAGCTTTCAGGTAAGAGCTATGAGCATCCCAGCTAAGCTTCTTATCTAACACCAATCCTAAAAAATTAGTTTCCTCTGCAAAATGAAGGGGATGTGGACCGAGGCACAGAGAGGGTGAAGCAAATGTCTTACGGCGCCAAAAGCTTATGCACACGGTGTTCTCGGTGGAAAAATGGAAACGTTGTGGAGGCTCCAGGTATAAAGGCTATCTAAATAGACCCGGAGCCAACTTTCCAAGATGCTCGTCTTCCGAGAGCTACAATAGATGGCAAAGTCATCCACAAATAAAGATGAGGAAATCCCAGCGGGAATACATCCAATGAGGAATGATGGTCACAGGAAAGAGGGTGACACTGAGGACCGAACCCTGGGGTTCACCATTTTCCTGACGAAAAACACTACATAAAACAGACCCACCCGAACACGAAAGGACTGGTCCTTTTTTTTTTTTTTTTTTTTGTAATTTACGTCCTCTGACATTAAGCCATATCGGACGATGAAAGGAATGTATGAAATGATGCTCAAATGGGTCCGGGGTCCATGGAGCTTAAGAGTTACCGACATTCGTCTTACAGAATAAGGGAAACCCCGGAAAAACCTTATCCAGGTAACTCACCCTGACCAAGATTCGGGACCTCTTGAACGTGAGGCAGACATGCTACCACCACGCTACCAAGGCGGGCCTGGTCCTTCATGAATTCCCGGAGAAACACGGGAAGGCGACCATGGAGACCCTACTGATATATGGTGCGTATAATTCTAAGCCTCCAACAGGTGCCATAAACTTTCGCTAGGTCAAAAAAGATGGCCACAGATTGGTAACGGCGCAGAAAGGCATTCATGGTATGAGTCGAGAGGGAAATCTGGTGATCGGTGCTGGAACGGTAACGGCAAAATCCGCATTGTATGTTGCACAAAAGGTTCTCTGACTCGGGCCTCCATCGTAAGCGACCATTAATCACACACTCCATCATCTTGCACACTATATTGGTGAGGGAAACTGGACGTTAACTGGAAGGAAGACGGTGATCCTTCCCCCGTTTTGGGAGCGAAATGATGGTGGTCTCGTGCCAAGCCATAGGAAAACTACGTTACGCCATATGCGGTTGTACATTCAGAGCAGAAAGTCTTTGATGGCAAAAGACAGGTGTTGAAGCATAGCCACCTGAACACTGCCAGACCCAGGAGCGGAAAGGGGAGAGGATGATAACGCCGAGTGCAGCTCCCGTAAGCTAAAATCTAAATTGTACGGACCTGAATGAGAGTTCCTGGGCCTCAATGTGAGACTTAAGGGCACGAAATGCCAAAACATAGTAAAATTGGGGGTCGCAGCGAAAGTGCTACCCAGCGAGTTAGAAACATCAACCGCATCTACAATAGTGGCAGGTCAATCTTGAAGTCAAAGAATGGAAGAAGTTGGCTGTTTGCTGGCAACACAAGAAGCCCAGGATGCCCGTTTGCTAGCTGTGCGCGGGCACGCAGTTGTTTATACGTTACCAAATTATTCAGAGTGGGGTGGTGCTGAAATACCCTAAGAGCTTTCCGGTGTGTGCGAAGAGCATCTTGGCATTCAGTAGTCCACCAGGGGATCGGCAAACGCTGAGACTACGTGGAGGATTTGGGAATAGATTGCTCGACACTGAGACAACTGAAGTAAGGTGTTCGAACAGATGGTCAATGGTATCGAACTGGGAATCCTTGAAAATGGCAGCTTTGGAAAAGAGCGCTCATTTAGCCTTGGAGAGCTGCCAAGTGGCTGCACACGAACAGGTAACTTTGGGAGAGCAAGCATAGTACACGTGAGCAGTGATCGCTGGAATGAGTGTCACATACCATGTGCCACGGAAACGATGAGCAAGCTGTACAGAGGAAATAGAAAGATCGAGATAGGATGGAGTAGCGGTGGAATCTGAAAGAAAAGTAGGTTCTCCGGTGTTTAAAACAACGAGAGGGAACTGGTCGAAGATGTCAGTAAGAAGAGTTCCCCTTGCGCACGCCCTAGGAAAGCCCCAACATGGATGATGGGCATTAAAATCCCCCAACAGAAGAAAAGGTGTAGGGAGCTGGAACGCAATTTGGTATAGGTTGGCAGGAACTACGGAGCATGAAGGAGAAAGGTAAACTTGTGCATAAAGTAAAGGATAAGCCGGGAAGACTGAGACGAACAGCGACAGCTTGCAAGGCAGTGGTAAGTGGTAAAGGTTTACTAAAAACATCATCGCATGTATCATGACACCACCATGAGCAAGACAGCCCTCTTCCGACACAAGAAGGAAGCGTACCAAAATATAGTGACGCAAATCAAAAACATCGTGAGAGTGAAGTTTGGTCTCCTGTAACAAAAAGCTATTGGATCGTAGCAATAATAACTGGAGCTCTGTCCTATGTGAGCGCACACCACGGGTGTTCCACGTCAGGAAAATAACTAAGGGTAGGCGCCGATGCTATGGAAAAAAATATCCAGGATTTTAAGGGAGCGAGATACGTGTGTTTAGGTAGAAAATAACTTGGGGTAGGCGCCGATGCTATGGAAAAATTCCAGGATTGTAAGGGCGCAAGATACGTGTGTTTAGGTAGTCGGACGCCGTTTGTTTATTTGTTTTTTTTTTTCACTTTGGCGGACATGGGACCGACGAACTTTCGTTCTTCAGGCAACTCCTCAGAGGTGCGGGAGTCAAAAGAGTCCCTTCGAGAGGTGATGGGGAAGGAGAGTGAACAGAAGCTCTGCTTGTAGCTCTTATACGACTACGGGAGCAGTGACCTGTAGAAGTACTGGGAGCAGTGGCTAGCGACAGAGAGCGTGAAGAAGTTGCTGGAGCAATACGGGGAGTGGTAGAGGGGCTAGACAAGGCTAACAATGACAAGGCCTTGAAACAGTCGTCAGTCCCAATCAACTCACATTGCGTCGAAGCATCCAAAACAGGGATGGTCCATGGAGCGGTGAACTGCAGAAGCATAACGGTAGCAAGTTTCAGCTGCTCAAACTGTCGTTTTGCCTCTAGAAAGGGCAAACGTTCCTTTACGTGCAGTTCCTGAATGGTCTTTTCCTCAAGAAACTGTGGACACTGCCGGGAGTTGGATGGATCCTTCCCACCGCAATTGACACCAACAGGGCCTTGGGTACAAATAGCGTCGCCATGTGCAGGTAAGCCACAACGGTCGCGGATAGCATTGAACGTACATCGAGCCTGAGTATGCCCAAATCGCGATACCGCAAACAGCGCTTGGGGTTTGGGACATAAGGTCACACTGCAGCACGTTCAACAGACTGTCCATCATGTTTACCAAGTAGACGGTGTGCCCCATACACACACTCTGGTCGGTCAAATTAGAAACGATCTCCTTATTATTAGAGATGTCATCCAACTGGAGGTTGTCACTACGCCTCTACAGGTATTCAAGACTTATGTGGAGCCACCTAGATAGAGTAAGAACCCAACAAGCGAGCCTTCAGGAGCTTTTGAGACTGATCTTCGGTCTTCAACCAATAAGGCACCATCTTTTAACCGGGTAGCAGAGTTTACACAGCAACATATGCGATCGATCTCTCGCTGAATATAAAAAGGACTAATGTCTCTCATTGTCTTGTTTTCGCATGGAGCCATGGTGAAAGAACTTCCTCCCAGAACCGTCGGCATCAGCCTGCCATCTAGGGGTGAAAGAAAAATACATAAAAATCTTCACGGTCTGTTCCATAATGGGAGAACCCTCCTACAACCAATCTCATTTGTACTTCAGAAGAGCTATCGTCCGACTATTGTTGTCCTAATGTGATAACTGTTCACCATGTGACACCTCGGCTTTAATTCCCTACCACAGGAATAACCACCATGACCCCCTACTTTAGGCCGTGCAGCAGCCAATAGACGCATGCACGGATTCAGGGGGCTTGTGGTTGATTACACCGGGACTGCCGTCAGCGGTAACATGTCTGGCTGATAATACTTGCCCAATGACTCATGGTCTTCAGGCCATTAAAACCAGCCGGCCCTCATATGAGGCTACTGGGTGTACATGACGGTGTGGACAGGCTCCGCAGCTAACACACAGTGTCAGTAGGGAGTCCACTGCAACTTTCACGCCTAAGACCTCCAGAGAGCATGCAAATTGGAAGCTGCGCTGGAACTGTGGGACAGGAACCAATAGAAGAAAGATCCCTAGTGGTGAGGCAGGAGTTAATACACTACGACCTTACAAACTAAGAAAAGGCCATAAACTTAGAAGGGGTAAGAAAAGGATGTGAGGCAAACATACACAAACAGAACTCACAAAACGAAACAAACCCACAGACACACGTTACTCAACTATGGCGATGGGAAAGAAGTGATGGTGATGAGCAGACTCAGGACCCTGGCTGTGCCAAGCCCATACCCACCAAAGTGTACCCCTGGGAGCGGGGGGGGGGGGGGGGGGGCGGGGGTGGCAGGCTAAATAATCATAATGTTAGGAATAAATAAAATCTATATACAGGGTAATAGGAATATGTCAATTAGCATCACTTTAGGATAAACAATTCTTTAGCATTTATCAGCAACAGGCTAATGGAAACCTTATCTTGAGCCAAGGAAATTCAATATACAAGTTCCTCCATCATGATTCCAAAATAGAAACTCAACAAACTAGGTGCAAGAAAATAGTGAATAATAATACTCACAAAGGTAATTGAAAGGCAGATGATTTTTACAAAATAAATTACTATGGAGTGATTGGGCAGCTGCTACAAGAGTATTATTGAAATGGTGGAGTAAAACATTTCTAACAAAATTAAAGATAATGGGAAACTATAATAATCTAAAAATTTAGAAACAGGTTCAGTAAAAAAATTCTAGAAAGCTGACAGAAAGCAGTTCATTCTAATCTATAAAGATAACCAAAGCTTAGTACCTCAATTGATATGCAAGTCCTAAAAGTTCATTATTATGAAAGGAGATGGTATCAAAATAACACCACTAACCTGCAAGATATTACACCTTTCAAATGGGAAAACCTTTGCCCTACACCAAATGAGACAATGTTATTACTGTATTTACTTGTACAATTACCCTCTTCAAATAAAAAAATTTAGCATTTATTTTCCAAATTTTATCTTTATCATGCATTTTGCTCTTTGAAAATTGGTGCTAGTACCAACCATCCCTCTGACCCATCTGCTCCCCCATTCTTCCAGCTGAACTGGAAATGAATCATCAATGTGGCTTTTCAACACTTAGTTTCACTTTCAACAGTCGTGTTGCCTCCACAAAGTACATAATGGGGCAAGAAAAAAAATTATAATGGCACCATTTATATTGCAAGCAAAAATGGAGCTAATTAAGTGGGGATGCACTTCACTGTTTCTAGCTTCTTCCATATATAAATGTGGGGATTGAGTTTGATAACTAAACAGAATTTGTAACTGGAAGGCGGAAAGAAGAATTTAAGTCTTTTAGTTGACTGCCTCATTGAAAAAGTTCGAAAATAACCTGAATTTGAAAAAGTGCTCAATTATGCAATGGGTTAGAAATGGTAATGACATCTCTGTGATACAGTAAGTGCTGTAGATGAAAGGAATTAAAAAAAGAAAGAAAAAAAATAAGAGCAGTAAGGAATTAAAGAAAAAAAGCAGCAAAAAACTGTGGTATTACAAATGCCAAGTTTAAGGCAAGCTTAGGTTGAGCCATTTGTTTTATGCAGAGACATGGACTTGGCCTGCAAAAGCCAACCATGTTGACTCAGCATCTACCACAAGATTTTCCAGATATGTGAGTAAGCTAAGAAGAGAAAATGATTTTCTTCTATTAATCGACATATAGACCGGAATATTGTGATTTTTATTATTATTATTATTTACTGCTAAGTACAATAGTGCATACAAAGGATGAATCTAGCAAGTTAATTAAAACATGGGAGGGGGGGGGGGACCTCTGTATATTGTAATATTGGTAATTATGTCAGACACCTACTATCATTTAGAGGTTTTTAAATGGAAAATCCAGCCAAATTAACAGAGCCTTTGAAAAATGAAATATGCTGTCTCAACACAATTCAGATCATAATAGCAGGTGGGCTTACACTGGTTTTATAATCTATAAGGCATTTCCTTTAGCAAACTATTCAAAGATTATCTCTTCAATTCTAGGGAGAATAAAAGGCATCCGATTCCTTCTATTTGGTGAAATGAGACAGCATTAGCATGTTAATGTAAGTAGGTATTTAATGAAAATTTCCTCAAGGAACATTCTCATTTTTTCCCATAAATCATTAACTTTGAAGAGGAGTTTACATGTAACTATAAAAATATTTCTGCAGTTCTTGGGAACTGTCATTATCCTAGACAAGAAATTTTACAATGATACCAGTGTTCCTGCATAGCTCTCTGCAGTAATCTACAGAGCAGCAGCAGCAGCAGCAGCAGCAACAGCAGCAGCAGCAGCAGCAGCAGCAGCAGCAGCAGCAGCAGCAGCAGCAGCAGCAGCAGCAGCAGCAGCAGTTTTATTCATCCGTTTAGTCAATACAATGACATTGGATACGTCAATATAAATATTTAGAACAATACAAATAATATAACTATAAAAAAATAAGTTACATCAAGTGTAATTAATAGGATCTAAGCATGAACTCATAAATATTCATAGTTGCATGGCTCTACAGCTACACAGCATTTAAAATGTATCACAAATATATACAATTATATGGCCAACTACAGTGTATCTAGAAATTCACTTATATCATAATATGAATCGCTTAATAAAATTTCTTTCAACGATAGCTTGAAACACCACATGGATTTTATGTTTTTCAGACTGGCCGGTACTTTATTATACAGAGTGACTGCTGAATATCTAACTCCTTTGGAATAAAGTGTAGTTCTATGTGTTATTGTTCTTAAGTCTGTTTTACCTCTGGTGTTATGATGATGTATTTGATTATTTGTGGTGAAATTTTCAAGGTTTTGTTTTGTATAACATAGCAAACAGTATATATACAGACTGGGCAGAGTCAAGATTTTCAATTCCTTAAAGAAGTTCCTGCAGGAGTAATATTTTTTTCCTGACATTAGGAATCTAACAATCCTTTTTTGTACTTTAAAAACCAAGTGACTGCTTTACTATCCCCCCAAAATATAATGCCATACCTCATTAGACTTTCTGCATATGCAAAATATACGGTTCTCATGTCACTTGCATTCAACTCATTTTTTATTACTCTTAACGAGAAGTAGAATTTATTTAACTTTATTACTAGATTTTGTATGTGTGCTTCCCAGTCTAAATGCTTCCCAGAAAATTTGCTTCTGTGTTATAAGAAACACATGCACCATACAACTTGATGACAGGTTTGCAGTACATGTATATGAATTCATTGGAAACAGATTTGAGTTTTATTTACTCAAAGAGCTCGTTTCCTTAATGACATAATGTCTTAGTTTACATTGGCAGTCCTTATCTATAATGTAAAAAATGTGCTCCTTGTCTAGGACCAAACAGGTTACCAAAACAAAGCAAAAATAAATAATAAAATAAAGGATTTACATACCACAGAAGACTCTGTATTCATAGTATGTAGAAGTGCTTTAGCTTCACACCCTTTGCTGATATCAAACAAATTCATAAGACCATCTGTTGAACCTGAAGCCATTATGTCCTTTTTATTTGGATGGAAGTGGACCTGTAATATAATATGTTTATAATAAACACATACATCCATCATGAAATAAAAGAATCTCATACAGATGTCTCACCTAAAAAACACCACAGGTACCAGTTAACTAACAAACAAGTGACACTATCATAGAATACAAGATAGCTCACCTATTTCATTGCTCTTTGGCAGCAAAAGTGAACAAATGTATGGAACAGTTAATTAAAATAAGTTTAAATCAAATTTTTGGGCTAGATTTGATTTTTCTCAAGGGAAGACCTTTATTTAATTTTACTTAATTTGCATTATTATTTAATTTTTGTTTTTGCAGATTTGTTCCATTTTTCTTTGGGTTTCATGGTTACTTGAATTTTGGTCTGAGCCATCCAAGTGTAGAAGTCAGATGTTTATTATTGTCACTTCTTTATATTTTTCCCCCAGAGAGGAGCTGTGAGACCTTGTAGTTGATAACAGGCTTGTAGGAATCAACGATGCAATGGACTATATTGGTGGTTCTTGCACCGACAGTCAAAGATAGCAGGAAGACATTGGTGAGATGTTGGACCAAGAAGCTCATAGATTAAATACGTAAAATATGAAGCTATTAACAGTGAAGCAAACAAATATATACAAATATAAGAATTTGTAACTTAAAACTTCAATTATCTTATAAGAAATGATGATAATTCTTATAAGATAAGTGAAGTTTTAAGTTACAAATTGCTATATTTGTATATAGCTCATATATTATTCATCATAAAATACATCCTCAGCTGGAGGTATAATTCTGTTAAAGCTCTGGGATAGCTAGGTCAAGCTGTGGGCACGTGGTATTGATATTGATAGTTTATTGATCCAGTTTATCAGATGTACATTGATTTTGGATACGTCATTTCTATACAAATTATTTAACAATATGACATTTGTATGCTAGTACCAAATTCTTACATATATAATTTACAATTCATCTAGGCTGTATATACATTTATTTAACAAATATTGTTTTAATTTACTTTTAAATTTTGGTTTTGAGCTATTCGTCAAAATTTTTATCTCACTAGGTAGTTTATTATACAGTTTGATCCCTCTGATATTAATGTCCTTTTCAGTGACACACCTGTTAATATTATATATGTGATAGTTATCACCATTTCTTGTACTGTAGTGGTGAATTTGGTTGTTTCGTACTAATGTAAGTCTATCGGTTATGAATAATATAGTTCTGTATATATACAGAGAATAGACTGTGAACATATTTTCAGTTTTAAATGTTTCTCTGCATGATTCCCTTCCTTTTAGGCTATAAATCAATCTAATACATTTCTTCTGTAGAATTAGTAACATGTCCATGTGACATTTTGCAGCTGTACCCCATATTTCGATCCCGTAGTTAAAGTAAGGATATATACATCCAAAATAAATCATCTGCAGAAGCCTAGTGTCTTTGTAACTTTGAAAATACCTAAGCAAGTATATAGATTTACTAATTTTATTACATATATAATCTATATGTTTAGCCCATGTTAACTGTTTATCAACAATTATTTCAAGAAACCTATATGATTTTACTTCTTCAATGGTGGTGGTGTTTATTTGCATTCTGTATTGGAGGTAGTTTTTCTTGATGTATTGGGCCACATTACTTTAGTTTTTAGCATGTTACATTTTAAATTTACGGATTCAAAGTATTTGATTAGGGTATTAGCAGTGTGATTTAAATTTTTGTTTAGAGCTTCCAATGTCTTGTTCCAGCATATGGCAGTTGTGTCATCTGCGTAAGTGGTAAAGCCTGAATGGCAGTAGGGTAGGAAAATATGTGGTGTCTAATGATTCCTTTAGGGCACCATTTGAAACCCTGTTGTGTATAGCTTTAACCCTTTCAACGATATGGACGTCAAAATGCCCCAAACCGATATGGACGTGTATAGACGTCCTGCGCATACATGCATTTAATGCTCATTTAACGCCAATTATTTTAATCTTGCTGTTTTACAATAAATTAAATTAGTTCCATAAGGAATGTAAACGTATCCTTAAAGGTTTCTTTTTGAATTGTACACCTCCAAACCTGGATAAACACCCAAGGGCACATCTGCAGATTCACACCAAATAATATTGGTTTCCTTGCGAACTTCTTTTTCGCAACACACTACACATTTTCGAAATGGTTACAAGTTTTTTGGGTGTGGGTGGTATACTTTTAGGAAAGTGTTTTCTCTCAAGTATGAGGGATGATGTGGTGAATTTTGCTACCCCCTAGTATAAAGAGGCCTCTGAGTATTATAATACTCAATTAGGTTACGAGCTCTTTATACGCGCAAGTACAGGTAGATGAATGTCTTTTACAGCTCTGAAAATTACTAAACAACTGTGCATAGTTACATCCAGTGGTATAAAAATACTTTTTTTTTTACCATTCAACTGTTTTCCGTAAAGAGGGATAGCTGGTAATAGCTGATCCGTATCACCCATATTTGACCCGCCATTTCCACAAACAATGGAGTAGCTAACATGCCAGCTGTAGACCAGTACACGTCACTGCTACGTATGTCCTAAAGATCTCCTTCATAATCGTACAACAAATCTTCCAGATTTTCTACAGTAATATCAGAAGCCTGTACACATCATACCCAAGCTAATTTATTTGCTACATTACCGGAATAAGCCATGGTTAACATTGAAATTTAACAATTTCAAATGTGCCATACATTTAGCTCTTGATAGCTACAAGAAATCACTCTGAACACAGAGAGAGTATAAATAACTGAAATACAGAGCGAAAACTGCTGCATAAGGCTACTAGAAACCTTGGTTGAGAAACACTGTAATAACAGATGCTGACAGAGTTTTCATTCCAGTGTGTGAGTGTGTGACGCAACATATTCTCGTCATATTATCGCTTGGCATAGCATAAATAAACTAAACTTGAACCTGAGAAGTCGCTTGCGTAGCTATACATACATACTATGGCTCGTATACACACAAAACAAAATGATTCACATATTAGGCGCGTTCGGCACAAAGAATGGCTTTTGCTACAGTGAAACAAAGTAGTGAAATTTCAACAATTTATTAATGTAGTCTCTACTTTATTGTTACTGTAGATTTATACTGCCTTTAATGAGTTATAAACCAGTTTTTGTTTCGTTTAAATAACTTAATAAATACGGAAGATACGGAATTGTATTTATGATGCATTTTTACAGAATTTAACAATTTAAATGTCCTGTTCTGTTTAGTGGGTATCCGTTTCCGGCCCTGAAGGGTTTAAATGGCCATCGGCGAAGCGGTTAAACTCGTAAACAGGGCTTTGTTTGTGTTGATTTTCTATTTGCCCAGTCTTGTGGGACCAATATGGAGAATAAAATCACCACAAAAAATGGAGACAGGAACTTAACTGAAAAGGACTCACCTCAACAGGAAATGGGCATAATTGCTTCTTCATTGAACAAACTGCATCCTGGCACTACAAAACTGTCTAGGTAACTAGGAGAGAGCTGAAACAGTGACTTATAAAAAAACCAGAACCTACACTGGCGCACCAACTTCGGGCAAGACTGGATCAATGAAAAGACCCAAGGGGACTGAACATGGGATATCTAACAGGGAAGCCTTCCCATTTTGGAGTTGGCAAGCATAAGTGGCGTATCCACTTCCATCCCATCTTGAGTCCACAAGACCAGATGGGGGGCTTGTTAGTCTCTAGGTCTTGCCCTATGGAAAGCCCCACAGAGGCGCCGGGCACCCTTTGGCGACAGCTCAGTAACTCCCTGGTTGAAGGAGGCCCGGATCCTTGGTCCTACAGGTCCAGAACTAATGGGAGTAGAACCTCTGGTAATAACTGTCAGATGGGTGAGGGTTTGGCGATGTTGAAGAACCCCTTTATGAAGGGGCCGGTAATAACTGCACTGGCCCAGGAAAATGCAATATTCTCACTTATCCTTCGGGCCAGGCCAATTCCTCACGGCCTGTGTCTTCTCCGAGTCTGTAGCCACTTTGGTTGTTGAGACTATGTGGTCCAAGTAGTTAACTTCCTTGCGGAAGAGCTGGCAGTTCATGTTCAGCATGTTGCCTGCAGTTGCCTGCAGTCTCTGTAGCACCTTGCTCAGGTTACCGAGATGGTCTTCGAAGGTCTTGCTGATGATGTTGATGTATAGCAGGCAGGCGTCATAAGTCAATCCTCTCATCACTGATTCCATTAGGCGTTAGAAGGTAGCTGGTAAGTTGCAACTGTGAACTGCCAAAGCCCTTGGCCTGTAGAGAATGCGGTCTTCTTGTCTGTCGGGTCTATAGCCACCTGCCAGTAAACCGACTTAAGGTCCAGGGTCGAGAATCACTGCGCACCAGCAAGCGTGTCCAGGATGTCATCAATCCAGGGTAAGGGGAAGCAGTCCTTCCTGGTGACAGTGTTCAGCTTCCTTTAGTCCATGCAGAAGCGTAGCTCACTGTTCTTCGTCAACAGAACTACAGTGGAACACCAAGGGCTGTCAGACTCTTCAATCACTTCCGTAGATCTCATGTACTCCAGCATGTTCCGTACAGCCGCTTGTTTTGCCAACGGAACGTGTCTGGGTGGTTGCCGAATAGGCCTGGCGTCTCCAGTGCCGATGTGGTGGAGCACTTGCTCTGTGCGACTGTAGTCGCTGTTGCCTTGGCTGAAGACGCGCTGGTATCGTCTCAGCAGTCGTTGCACCTTCTCTCGCTGTTCTGCGGTCAGGTGGTCGGCCACCCGCTCCAATAAACCTTCCAACCGGAGGCCCATATGTTGCGTCGGCACCGGCTCCTGGGTCTTGTCGATTGGCGATACGCTGACCACGGGCTCGAATGTCCCCAACTCCATCCCGCCCTGGATGTCATTATCGGCTTTTTTGGGTTGAGCAGCATCGCCGGCACCTCCTCTTGGCATGGCAACAATATCCTAGATACACAGAGGCCGTGCTCAGGCGTCTTGTGGTACAGCATCAGGTTCTTCGTCCACTGGGTTTCCAGTCGCGCCGTCACCACCACTTCGCTTCTCACGGGGACAACCACGTGTTCTCTCAGAATGACCCTGCAGATTCCGAGGCATTCTTCGGGATGCCGGTGTATCACCACTTCTCCATTGAGCCGCAGAACCTTCCTGTCGACGTCGGCCGTCGCCTCCTGGTTTCTGAGGGCATCCAGTCCCATTATCACCTATTCAGCCACCTTCGCGATGAACACCCACAGACACAAAGCACTCCGTCCCAAGGATAACTGGAGCAAGGCCTCCCTCTCCACAGGCAAGGTGTCGCCCTATGCCATCACTAGCTGGTATGGTCGGCTCAGTTTTCTCGACGGCAAACCCCCTAATACGTCAGGTCTGACGACGGTCACGGCTGCCCCGGTGTCAGTTATAGCAGTACGGCCTCCCTTTAACCCAACCGTCCGCGATGAGGCTGTCATCCGTACGTCGGCTGACGGAGCGCAGTGTAACTAGAGGTGATGATGGTGAAGGCGCCTATGTGCCCCTCGCCATGTCGGCCCTTACTCGTTCTTCCACCTGCTCTTCTTGGTATGGGCAGTCTCTCTCCAGGTGTCCCGGCTGGCCACACCGCCAACACACGCCACTTGGTCTTCGTCGGCGTCCCTGGACTGGTCTTCGGTCTTCATCATAGCGGATACTCCTTGTCTTCGAGGTTGGGGCAGCCATCACTTTGGCTGCCCCTATCCTAAATGCGGCCGTTAGCGCCTCGTGGATGGTCTTATGGTCACCGAGCATTAGGCGCTGACGTATCTCGACGTCGCGTACTCCATCGACGAAGATTTAGGCGGCTTCTCGGGATATAAATTCGGGTGGGAGGTCGACCAGGGCTTTGCTAGCCAGCTGTTCGATTGCCAGGACGAACTCCTACAGCTTCTCCCCTGGCTGCTGTGTCCTAGATTTCAGCTGGCTGCGGTAGCCTGCGGCTAAGCGGTGGTTTCCAAACCGGTTCTCCTGGGCCTTCCAGATGTCCTTGGGCACCGCCGCTTTCAGGACGGCGTTCAGAACCTCTGCGGCCTGGCACTGGCAATTAGCTGCGCGGCCTCTTTCTCTGTCGACCACTTGTGCTTGGCCACTGTGTCGAATTGGCGGAAGAAGACCTAAAAAGTTGACGTGCCGTCGTACTTCGATGGTTTGACGCGCGTAGATGTGTTGCGTCCCGGGGCGTGGTCTTCAGATCTTTTAGTCCTCTGCCGACGATGTCTTCCACCATGGCGTTCAGGGACTTGGTTCGCTATCGGCCTTTCTAAGTTGTTAACGCGGTCGCCAGGTGTTCGGCGCGCTCACCCAACTACGTGACGCCCTCCTTCACGCCGGCCAACTGCTCTTCAAATTTAGCGGCCAGGGCCTCGTTCGCAGCCTTCATTTCGGTTAATTCGGACCTCATTTCTGTGGCCAGGCTGTCGCTCACCACTTTCATTTCCGTTGTTAATTCGGGCTTCATTGCAGTCATCGTCGCGGCCAGGCTGTTATTTGCCGCATCTGTCTTCGCAGCGAGGGCGCGATTCGTTGTCTTCATTTCTTCCATCTTTTCTAAGATCCTGGCCAATGCACTTTCATCGTCGTATCCCACTCCTGACACCAAATGTGACTTCGTGTGTTGCATAGAAAGTCTTGTTTGCAGAAATTTAAAATGGTCTTTATTGCAGTAAAGAGAAGCTTTGTGTAACTCTTGCCGCCACAAAAAGACGTGACATTAACAGGAGTATTCAAGGTCGTCTCATTGCTTCAACATAAATAAACACACAAAAGAATACTGCGGTACAGTTCAAATGTCCACACAGCTGCACAACAATTGCATAACTCAACTCCACTGCACAACTGAAACTACGTGCCTTTCACACTCTGCCATTATTTATATCTCCCAGTCATTGTTCTAGAATGCAGTAGACCACACGATAACAATCGCAACGGCAGCAGAAAATTCCAGCTTCTCTCTGTTTCTTTCTCTCTCTCAGCAAATGTCCAGCTACAACGCCACCATCTATCTCTTTCTTTCCGGCCCACGTGTTCAGTTCAGGCTTTGCGGCAGCTCCAACCAACAATGCAATTGGTGACAGTAATAATATTAATAATAATAATAATAATAATAATAATAATAATAATAATAATAATAATAATAATAAAACACTACAATGTAAGTATAAAAATAATATAATATATAATATTCAAAAGACTCAAAATGTTTGTATAATTGACAAAGGCCAGTTCAATATTATAATAACAAAAGAACTGCACTAAAACATTATTTGAGGTGAATAGAGCCTAATGCTGCCTCAAAGCAACACCATGCATTAAAGGATTAAATAAATAGGGAGGTTAAATTATTACACCATTTAAATAGACCCATGATTTAATGATAAGGGAGAAAATAATATTTTGAAGAATAGGAATAGCATAACACATTTTGAAATATCTCCAATTTTTGTATTTTCAGTAGATGGAAATATGATAGCAAACAATCCATCACCTAGCTAGGGTAACCATAACAAATAAGTAAGAGCCAATATAACTGATGGATTGTGAAATTATGTCCTTTGAAATTTACATTTAAAAAAAAAAAAAAAAAAAAACAAGGTAAATAAAGTTGTGTTACAAAATACAAGTGTTGAATGAAAAGTAAAGGTTTCATAACTTCTCAACAGATGGCTGCACTGGTACGTGGCAGGTACTGGATTGTTCAGTAGACTCTCCCCTACAGTTCCAGTTGACGGGAACATGCTTGCTTCTCTAATGGCTTCCTTTAGTTTAGCTTTTCTAATTTTCTTAAATACCACATTTTTGTTGTATCTATTTTCTTCTACGTAAAGGATACCTTTTTGTTCCTTGTAGTATTCTGCTTTATCCATGGGTATTTTGACCAATCTGTGTGTAAGATTATTTATTATTGCATGCTTATGTGAAATTGGGTTATAGCTATGAGTTTTATGTAATTTTCTAACTATGCCGTATTCCTGTAAACTGCAAATTTTATTTTTGTGCCATTCCGGACATTTAGTCTAAGAAAGAGTTGTGCATCGACTTGCTTTTCTATTGTGAATTGAATTTGATAGCTTTTTCCTGCAGTTTTAATGCATCACCTAAATGTCTATTTGGAACTATTGTGAAGATGACATCTGTGCCAAACCTTTAAGATCCATGAGAAAGCCATTTTTATGTGTGTTTCAAATGAATCATAAACAAATGTGTCAAAAAGATGACAATGGATTGCCCATGAATAATTCTGATTTCTGCCTGTATTTACAATTAGATAACTCTGATTTCTCCTGCAGTACTTACCATTAAAAGTTAAACTTCCTTCAATGCATAGGATTGTTAATAACATGTATTCTTCTGCTTCTACTGGTTGCATTTGATTGTAGATAGTGTTTATAATTTTTCTGTTGGTATCTGACTATATATAGTTTTATCAATTAACTTTCAAGATGCTGAGGTGGAAACATTTGACTAGTATGACAATCAAAGAATTGGACATCTTGTGACGGCAACCATCGAGCTTCACAAGCAAAAAGTTCACAAATTGATTCAGAACAGTTGTATCACTAAAACAGATATTTCAGGTATAATTGGCATGTGTGGGTCACATTGTTGATTTACTTGGCTAACGGAAGATCTGTCCACAATGGGTACCAGGATGCTGATGGCTGAAATGTAAGTGTACAGACTCGAAAGTGCTAGGAACTCCTCTTACATTATGAGAATGAAGATGGCATCCTTCTCCATTCAAATATGACAGGAGACAAAACATGGGCATACCATTATTACCATTATGAAATGTTAGTCTATAGAATATTGACACAAAGACTTGCCCTAGAAAAACAAATTCAAGACACAGCCTGTTCTGGGATGCAGATGTGTTATCCATGTTGATTTCCTTGAACGTGGAACCAACAATAAATTCTAAGCATTACATCACAATGCACAAATTTTGAAATAATAGCTTACAATGGTAAGCAGAACTTCAGAGACTGGAACTCACCACCATACAGCATCCTTCATACAGTCCAGATTTAGCAGCGTCTGACTTCCATCTGTTTCCAATAATGAAAGATCTGTGGGGACATAATGCTTCTGATGAAAACATTGAGAGAATATAAGATGCTGGTTGTGGAAACAGAATGTTCACTACTTTCACAACAGCTTCATAAAACTCGTTCAGCGTAGGCAGAAATGTGTCCAATTGTCTGGAGATTATGTGGGAAAATGGACAGTAGTAATTAAGAGCACATTCAAATGACTATTTCTGCATTGATTTATTAAAATATTTCCATCCAAACATAAGTAACAAAGGTGAAGACATTACTTTTCATTCAACCCTTATATTTACTGTATAGTATAATATGTATGATGCTTTAAAATGGAACTTAAGTTCCAAGCTAAATAAAAGTAAAAAGCTGAACCACCACCACCACCACCACCACCAACCACCGCCGCCGCCACCACCATTATGATCATGATGATGATGATGATAATAATAATAATAACAATAAAAATAACAATAGCAATACCAATAATAATAATAATAATAATAATAATAATAATAATAATAATAATAATAATAATAATAATAATAATAATAATAAGAAGAAGAAGAAGAAGAAGAAGAAGAAGAAGAAGAAGAAGAAGAAGAAGAAGAAGAAGAAGAAGAAGAAGAAGAAGAAGAAGAAGAAGAAGAAGAAGAAGAAGAAGAAGAAGAAGAAGAAGAAGAAGAAGAAGAAGAAGAAGAAGAAGAAGAAGAAGAAGAAGAAGAAGAAGAAGAAGAAGAAGAAGAAGAAGAAGAAGAAGAAGAAGAAGAAGAAGAAGAAGAAGAAGAAGAAGAAGAAGAAGAAGAAGAAGAAGAAGAAGAAGAAGAAGAAGAAGAAGAAGAAGAAGAAGAAGAAGAAGAAGAAGAAGAAGAAGAAGAAGAAGAAGAAGAAGAAGAAGAAGAAGAAGAAGAAGAAGAAGAAGAAGAATGTTCTTTTAAGATGAAACTCAATGCACGCTTAAAGGACTTTAAAAACAGATGTTGAAAAGTTTTAATGTATAACAAATGTGCTGCTGGAGTAACCAACCTGAGTAATATCATCAGTGTGGCATTCCCAGTATCCTCCTAGTAGTTCTGCAAATCGTATATCCCAAAACAGAAGAAATGAATCTTCCTCTATTAATTCTGTACCTCCACAAAGAAAATTACCGCTGCAAGTAATATCAAAATCCAACAAAGGCTTAAGTGTAGTTTTTCCTTCAGTATCATCTGCAAATAGAAGTATAGAAAATTTGTAAAACTTATATAATCACCCAAAAATTCAACATTGACAAATAATGACAAACTCAAGTTATTGCTAAATACCTTAAGACAATCAATTTTCAGGTTTCATTAAGCCAATTTCCTATACATTTTTCCTAATTGTACATCCCTTGGCCACTTTTTTTACAATTATTGCTCATCAAAGCTACTTATTTATTGTACCTAAATACAGATTTTCACAATTGTTTGTTACTTTGTAATTATACTTGCAACTTACAAATGGAAATGATTACTGTAATTCTATCACTGCTTTTTAATGAGAATAAATTTACAAGTTTTAACTACTTTAAACAATGATTGGTACAAAGCTAAAATTAGCTCTTCTCAAGTGATAAGAATTGATTTTCACTTGGTTTGTTTAAGTTTTATGTGGAACATGACCATGTTTATTTGTTCTCTGTACTAGTGCAACAAATTAGAGATTTAAAAACTCATATTGTACTGGATTCTACTGTAAGCAGTAGATAATTTAGTTATTCACAGGTAGAAGTGTCAGTAATAAGATCCCTTAACACTTCATTGTGTAAGCCTTTATTACTGAGCTCAGCTCAGATTGAATATGAATGCAACAAAAGCTAATCATGCAATAAACAAACTAGCAAACAGATTACGTACTAACAGTGCTGCCAACACATCTCCATTTTCCACTCCGAATTCATTTGAACCACTGAGTTATCTAACTCAGGACGAATCAAATGAAAACATGAATCAGGACGATAGTAAAAATGATAACTCCCAAGTCAAAGCCGTTAAACCACCACCTATTTACATAAATAACGTCAGAGACATGAATACAGTTCTGCAGGCACTAAAAAGCGAAGCAGTAGGCAACACTACTGTTTCAAATCAGAGAGTTAAGTTTTGTTTCGAAACAAAAACTTAGCCTGTCAATGAAATAATTCTGTTTTGTTCTTGCATTATGTTCATATTTTTATTTTGACCATTATGGTTTTACATTTGATGCACATGTATATGTACACTGCAGAAAATAATATATTTAGTATTTTGAAAGAATTTCTGCAAGTATCTATAAATTTAATTCACATATTGTTTGTATAGCATGCTTATGAAATCTTAAGATTCTTAGCATTGACTTTTTTCCCCCATAGCTTAAATGTGTACAAGTGAATGTATAGCATATTTGTACTAAGCCTTCTCTAGCCATTATTTGCGCTGTCTTAAAATACAAAGTTCTGTGCTTAATTATTTCACTAATCTATGTATTTTCCAGTTTAGTTTGTCATCAATTACAAATCAAAGGAAGTTTGTTTCTTTTATTTGTTTATTTTCTAACTAATTGAATATTAGACTGAATGCCATTATTTTAAGGTCGTTGCCATGCACTCTGTTTTGTTTAAGTTTAGAGCCACATTTAAACTTGCTAAATCTCTGTTAATTGTTTCTAATAAGTTTGCGTTACTTTATACATTAATTTCTGAGCTTCCCTTAATGATAATCTCAGTATCATCAGCATAGCCAATGGTTGGTCCACCAGCTGCTTCTATTTTTTTTTTTTTTTTTAATAGTCTGTTGATATACAGAGTGTCCCACCTAACTCTGCGACCGCAACTATCTACAAAATGAAACAAAATATGAAAATTCAATTCAATGTATCTATGAGGGTGGTCTGAAAAGTTTCCGATTTCAACATGAAGATGGCAGCACTCATAAAAAAAGCTAGTGTATTTCATTGTCCATCTGTTGACAGTTACCAAAGTTTCAGCCATTTTGGATGCTCAGTTATTATGTTACAGTCGTTTGAGTGAGTTGATGTAAGTGTTTTTATGAAAATGTACAAAATCGAGTATCGAGCTGTCATTAAATATTTGTTTTTGAAAGGAAATATTCCTAAGCAAATCAAAGCAGACCTATTTTAGCAGACCTATACATGAGCTATTTTGAAACACACATAGTAAAGGCCTTCCCACAGATTTATAAATTTTGGCAGAGATATGTTGATGATGTTTTTGCTATCATTCCGGAAAAACTTAGAGAAGATTCTCTAAAATTACTAAACCTGCAAGATAATCACATCCAATTTACTATGGAAGTAGAAAGAGACAGCACCCTACCCTTTTTGGACCTCAAGATAACTAGAAATCATCATGGTGTAGATTTTGGAATATACAGGAAGCCCACACACATAGATAATTACATAAAGAAAAATGAATACAACCCAGTTTCACATCAACTGGCTGCCTTTAGAAGTCAAATTCACCGGCTATACAACATCCCACTGAGTAAGGATCAATTTTTGAAAGAACAACAACACATAAAAGACATAGCGGTATTAAATGGATTCAACCCAGCCATCATAAGGAACATGATGAAGAGAAAAGAAAAACTGAAGATAATATCAAAAAATACCACTCTCACACCACTTAAAAACACAAATTTGCAATATAGAAAATTCACCTACCATCCATGGGCTTTTAAAAAATTTGAACGAATCTTCAAAAGACTAAACTTAAAACTAGCACCCCAAAACAAATTCAGTCTGAGGAACCTGCTAAATAAACCACTGAAAAATACAATCCCCAACAATTTGAAATCAGGAATTTATCAGATTAATTGTGAAACCTGTGAAAAAAGCTACAAAGGAAAAACTAAGAGAAACTTTTATTAATTTTTAGATGTGTAATAAATATGACTCATCTAAAAATTAATAATTATTTTGCTTCACTGTGGTGTTCCAATACAGCTAAATCTCGATATAAGAGAAACTTGTTAACCAGGCAAAAAGAACATCAGAGGAACATTAAGTTGAAACAAACAGAAAAATCTGCAGTTTCACACCATTTTTGGACAGAAAACCACAACATTGGCCACAACATTAAACTGTTAAAATCTTTAAGTACACACATAGAATTGGATATTTGGGAAAAAATATTAATAAACAAAAACCGTGATAAAGTTATAAATTTTGAAATCCCGGCATTAAATGAAGTATTAAAACTTAGTGCCCCTAACACCAGATGGCAGAGTGATCGGAGCTCCGTAGTAGTGGAAGAAGAGGAAGCTTCATTTAGTCACCAAACAGCTGAGGATGAGATCGAATGATCTTGAAAACGTTTCAATTATACAACAACAAGTAAGTGAAGTTTGAGTGTAAACATAGTGATTCATAAATCAAACTCAAATATGAAGAATACTTCACTGTTAATAATGGTTCTGCTTTTAATATTTAAATCAAAGATGAGTTGGATTTTGTGTATGGGGACTCTTCACCATCATTTACCACAGTGAATACAGTCCAAACAGTGGATTGCAAAGGAGGAACTGGCTCCAAAAAAGCAAAAACTTTTTTCGACTGGGAAAGTGATGGCGACTGTTTTTTTTTTTATTGGGGGGGGGGGCAGTCAAGGAGTTATTTTAATCCATTATCTTCAAAAAGTAAAAACCATTACAGGAGCATACTACGCATCATTACTCGACAAGCTGAAGGCAGAACTTGCAGAAAAACGGCCACATTTGCAGAAAATGAAAATCCTGTTTCACCAACACAGCACATGGTCTCACACCTCAGCGGTTGCACTGGTGCAATTCCACAAATTACGGTTTGAACTGCTTGACCATCTGCCTTACTCGCCAGATCCAGCCCCAAGCAACTTCTTTTTGTTCCCTCATCTTAAAATTGTGCTCCAATGACAGAGATTTTCGTCAAATGAAGAGGCAATCACCTTTATGGGCAATTATTATGCAGAGAAAAATGCCGAGTACTATTTGGACGGGTTACAGAGATGGGAGCTTTGCTGGCAGAAGTGTGTAGTGTTACAAGGAGACTATGTTGATAAATTAAAAAAAAAAATAATAATAAAAAATTTTTTAAAAAAATCTGGAAAAATGTCTTATATCTTTATTACGTCGGAAACTTTTCAGACCACCCTTGTATGTCAGAGGCTCACACAATGAGAAGGTATGCACTATCCATAAAGGTAAACAAATAACACTACCAACACTAAGTTGCATTTTTTTTAAATGGAACATATATGCTTATTCAGGAAAAATGAAAACTAGAGCTACAGTTAGTAATAACCACTTGGTTTCATATTAACCTCATATGTTCGGAAATACGTGGCTCTTAGAGGATGGCAATAGCGCCACCCTTTCTGACATAATGCAACGCATGTACTTCTGTGCACAGAGCAGGGGTTGCTTGCACTGTCCTGTAGCCTGCTGTAAACAAACCGATATCAGCTCGGCACTTTCTAGCTTCAGTGTACTAGAGTCTCCTGATCTGGTCTGCTGTAACTAATTCATGTACATTTTGGATATTGCTTTCCATACTGACACATTAAACTGTGTTTGCATCTGGCGTGCCACAGTTTCCGTCATCTAGTCGATATGCCGGCCTTCAGTAATGCAGAAAACCTGGATATTGTTTCATTTACGGCAAATGTCACAGAAATGTTACTGCAGCTGTGCCATTGTATGCTGAACGCTACCCAGATCGACGATGTCCTTCGCCTCGTACCATTGCCAACATCTGCACAAAACTCAGGGAAACAGGAAGCTGGACTCCCACAAAGCAACAAAGAGAGCAAATGGCATCGAAAACGAAATTGCTGTTTGGGTTGCTGTAGTGCACAATCCTGAGGTGAGTGTCCAACAGATTGTACAAGGTTCTGGAATAAGCTGCAGTATTGCAAGCAGAATTTTGCAAAGGAATTAGTTTCATCTATTTCATATATGATTGCACCAGGAATTGTATGGAAAATGACTTTGAATTCCACATTGTATTCTAATGTTTTGCACTTCAGCAGATGCAAAGTAATCCAGCATTCCTAAGAAATACATTGTTTATGTATGAAGCTTTATTTAGAAATCATGGTCATGTGATTCTGCGGAACATGCACTACTGGATTTGCCAATGACAGTGGAGTGGCTATGTTTGGTGCAGTAACATTGGTAACCATACTATAGGTTCCGATTTTTACCAGGGAACATTAAATGGACAGTGATATGCATCATTTCTGCAACACACTCTAGCCCTCCTCATGGAGGAAGTGGGATTGGAAATGCATCTATCAATGTGGTTCCAACATGATGGATGTCCTGCATTGTAAACAACTTTCCAGAGTTAAATTTAAAGGGAGTCGATTAATGACACTAAACACTTACTTTTCCGGAACATGTTTCAGAGACTTTGCCTCCATCCTCAACTGGCCATCGACTGGTTCTCATTGGTGTAGTTGACGATATTTTGTCATAGGTCTCCTCTGTGGAGGTTTAAGGAACTTGCTGAACAAATCTTTCTGGGGGATGTCGAAATTGAATACTTTGTTCCTATTTTTTGAAATGAAGATTTGTTCCCATGTGGATAGTTCTTGTTTTCCTGATGTATGTTTTAATAGTTTTGGTTCTGGATGTAACAGTTTGTATGTTTTGATGAAATATACATACATAGGTATGTGGCAGCAGCTCGTAGTGAATACTGACACCACCAGAACGTGAGGGCAGCACTGCAACTAGACGATCGCCACCATAGCAACAGTTATGTAACACCTACAAGAACTTATGTAATGTGAATTGCTGGTATCAATAAATAATTTTACTTTGAAGCAGGTACTTTGGTGTATATCACAGTAGTGAATACCCACATTGGTGACCCCGACATGAATATGGATCAACTGCAGAAGTAAATACAACCACAGCAAGAAAATCAACATTTTGAGCAGCAATTACAATGCCAAGTGCTCACTTCATCAGAAACGTCACAATCACAGGTCAGTGCAACAGTGAACCATGTTGGTGTTAAATTACCGGTTTTCTGACCAGATAAACCTGCACTCTGGTTCGCCCAGCAGAAGTTCAGTTCAGTGTCGCTGGCATAATACAAGATGCCACAAATTACGCATATATAATTTTGTAGTTGAACAGCTGTTTTGCAGCAGAGGTAGAGGATATCATTATCAATCCTCCAGTTCAAGATGCATATTTACATTTAAAAACAGAACTCATCTGTCAACTATCACTGTCCAAAGAATAGCAAGTGCAGCAACCCAGTTCCTCTGTCATGTCTGCTCATTAGCCAGAACTGTTCAGATCCAGGACAACCTCCTGAGACAACCATGGATCCAGCATCTTCCTACACAAGTACAGGATAGGCTACAAACACAAACAGAAATTCCATTGGACAAAGTCGCCGCCTTGGCAGACAAAATTCTGCAAGTGGCACCACCACCCGTCCACTCCACCGTCCAAGCTATAAATTCAGAAAATCAAAACAGTGAAATAAGTGAGCTGTCTAAAGGTTTGGATCAATTAAGCCAACAGATGGCCGCTTTACAATCATCTCTTCGGCCCCGATCTCGTTCACAAGGCCGACAACATTGCTCCCAGAACAGGTGCACATCACCTACTACTAATGGCAATGCTGATGCATGTTGGGACCATCGGCACTTCCGCAAGAAAGCCCAGAAATGTGTCTCCGTGCAACTTCCCGTCAAACTCCAAAGGCAAACCTCTAATGGCGGTGAACGATTGCCCCCCAAGTGGAAGTCATCTCTTTGCCACAGACCGTAGCATGAGCCGCAGATTTCTTGTAGACACTGGGTCTGACTTATGCTGTTTTCCTCGACACCTGTTAAAAGGTCATCGTCAACAAAAGGATTATAAACTTGTCACAGCCAAAAAACGAGCATCTGCACAAATGGCATTGTGAGTTTAAAGCTGGATCTTGAACTCTGGCGAGATTTCTCTTGCAAATTTGTCATCGCTGACATTACTATTCCAATCATCGGGACAGACTTTCTTTCCTATCACCGTCTTCTTCCTGTCACAACAAACACTTAGTCGACGGCGTCACAGGCCTATCCATTACCGCTCGCCCGGCATCCATGGCACAACTCAATGTGAAATCCATAAACGTCCTGTCCTTTTATCACAACATTTTGAAAGAGTTTCCTGATCTAACTCAACCGGCCGGAATGCCTAGGGAGATACGCCACAACACAGTGCATTTCATCCGAATCACACCAGAACCACCACTCTCATGCCTAACACCAGATCACCTCCGCAATGCGAAGAACGAATTTGATGCCATGCTCAAAGACAGCACAGCACCACGCTCAGAGGGACCATGGGCCTCGTCACTCCATCTAGTACCAAAGAAGGACGAAGGAATGCGCCCCTGAGGAGAC
>CM060953.1:97840700-97953200 GCA_030765055.1 Mantis religiosa
GAGGTCCTGTGCAATGGCTAGCTCAGTCCCTAGACTTGATGCCATTAGACTTCTTTCTCTGGGGCACAGTGAAAGAGTGTATCAAGAACTGCCAACAGCAGTAGAAGATATGCAACACTCTCCTGTTACAACATTCCAAAAGTGTATTGATGCAAACGGAGGCGGTTCAAACCTCTGTTAAAGTGTCATGGTTTCATTGGACAAGACGCTACTGCTGATTCGTATGTGCATTTTCCATGCCGGATGTAATGCACAACAATTAAGTTTCTGAGAGCTATAGGCCACTAATAAATGTATTCAGTAAAGCAGAACCAAGTGTGTTGTCACTAATTGTAGCTCTAGTTGTCATTTTACTAGAATAAATCTACATGTTTCATTAAAAAAAAAAAAAAAAATGCAACTTCATGTTGGAAGTGTTATTTGTTTATCTTTAAGGGTTGTGCATACCTTCTCATTGTGTGAGCTCCTGACATAGGTACATTCCTGGCCAAATGGAATTTTCATATTTTGTTTTATTTCGGAGATATTTGAGGTCACAGAGTTAGGGTGGGACACCCTGAATAATGGTTGTTATGAAATCCTTTGCCCATTGCATTGTGGATTTCGAGTGGGAATTATTAATTTCAAATTCTTGCTCAGTGAGCCAAATCTTATCACTAATTCAAGAGTGAAATGATTACTTCAAATCTTCTATACAAAGATAATTAATTATTCTTGATTCTAAAACCACAATTTCAAACATATATAAACAGATACAACCTTACGCTTCGATCACAATAGATGCCAATAACCTTCCCCTTGTATCACATGAACTTTGTGTAATTAGCAAGGATTAGTGATTTTCATATTTCTTCTCCAACAATGCTTTACTAGATAGAGTCAACATGAAAAATTCAATGAAAAGTGATTAATTTCCATCAATTAACTAAAATGCATATACTTATTGTATATATCCTTGTGATGTCTTTTTGATTACATTAAACAAACATTTCATAATATTTACTATTCAAACATAAATTAATAACCAATTAAATGGACATAGACTAATTCATTTTATAATTCAACTTTATTTAAACATTACAAAATAATGTGAACAAATTGTATATAAAAAACCATAATGTCTGTAGTAGAATAAATTTTGTAAGTAAAATAAATTTCTGACTATACCTATATCTGATTACCACAGAAAATGAAGCTAGTTATAGTGGAGTAATAAATATTAAACAAATATTTTTATTTGTGTAATATACCTATATCTGTTTTAAATGCCTCTTGTAACCTTACTTTTTTTTAAATTTAATAACACACATAATAAAATGATACAGTAGCTATTATCCCCATTACTCACAATTATTTGTAATTATGAATTAGGACATCAAACATATGATTAAGGAAACTCAAATGCAGCATGAAACAGAGGAGTATCTAGAAACTCCAACAACCATTTATTTAGTGAATCATGTTCTAAATGGATGATTACATACATAAAAAATTAATCTTAAAAGAATAACAAGATTAATTAAACTCATAATTTAATTTACCCTATTATTATTTTCCATTATTAACTGAAAGAATAACATGCCATGCTACAATACAATTTGATTAAATTTTATGTTTTGAATTTTTGTTAAGTATTTTTATACAGGTTAAACTTTATATATCTTGATTCAACTGTATTGGAACACCACAGTGAAGCAAAAAATTATTAAATTTTAGATGAGTCGCGTTTTTTAGTGTAAAAAACGCGACTCATCTAAAATTTAATAATTTATATATCTTGATTGTGATTACGCTGAAATCTGTATATTTTATTCTTCTAGTGCGCGTACACTATCCTCATGGCAACATGCAAGAAGTATACCTATATAATTAGACTTCTACAGCTTATAGTATCATTGCATCATGGTATAGTTTATTGCAGGTATAATTTAATTATAATTATACAAGTACAACTTTAATACTTCATTTCGGTGAAGTTATAATTTTGAATGTGAACAATAGATTGTAATTAGATTAGCATAAGTACCATTTTTCCACAAAAACAGTACAATAATTTAACACATTTTAACATTCTTTTAGCAGCTTTGACTGACAAATTAGTTTTTATTCATTATGAGCTACTTTAACCTTGAAATAATCGCAAGTTATATGCATTTTTCATACAGTTTTTCCAGTATAATTTTGTATATCTAAAAAGTAAACACATTTCAATCATATTTCCAATATTTCCTGTATCTGTAAGCAGCCTAGATATTATTAATTTTTAGATGAGGCGTATTTATTACACATCTGCTTCACTTTCGTACCTATTTTGAGGACATGTTTGCAAATCATCGTTTGCATCTTCGGCTCTTATGCGACTAAAGCTTGATCCAGTGGTGTGGGTAATTCTGGGGTTGCTGCTGCCATCTGTTGATTTAGTGATGAACTTAAATGTGGGATTCTCTTCTGGAGGGATTTCAAAGTTCATTAGTTGGTCTTTATGTTTTTCTATGTATATTCTCTCCCATATGACGAGCTCACTATGTTTTTGTACGTATTTTAGTAATTCTGTGCTATCTTCAATTTCATGATTTTCAGACCAGAAATGAGCTGCTACTGCGGACTTATCAATATTTTTGTATCTTAAGTGTCTAAAATGTTCTTTCTTTCTAGTGCCTATGTTTCTTTTTGTCCTCCCTATGTAAATTTTTTCACAGTCTTTACACTTAATCTTGTAAATGCCTGACTTTTCCTCTGGTTTTATCTTATCAGTATTTTTACTGTGAAGTAGGTTTTTTAATGTTGTAATTGTTTTTTGGTGCCAATGTTATATTGCAATATCTTGAATATTTTCTGGAACTTTTTTGTGGCCCATGGGTGGTAAGTAAATTTAGCAAATCTAATTTCTTGTTTTATTGGTGTGAGAGCTGTGATCTGTTTTAATCTCTTTTGAAGTTTGAATGATTTTAGTTTTTTATCTACAAGGTTTTTTCCATATCCATTTTTAATTGCAGTTTTTAAGATTTGATGGTATTCGTTTTGATATTCTTGCTGGCTGAGGGGTAGATTTACTAATCTGTGTGTGAGACTGTTGATGGTTGCATGTTTGTGTGGAATTGGGTTGAAACTATTTGCTTTGATGTAATTATCTGTGTGTGTTGCTCTTCTATGGATACCAAATTCTAGTTTTTCATTGCTTTTTGTGATTTTAAGGTCTAAAAAAGGTAGAGTACAGTCCTCTTCAGTTTCCACTGTGAATTGTATGCTGGGTTCTTGCAGGTTGAGTAGTTTCAAAGCATCATCTATTTGTTTGTAGGGCACTATTGCAAAGATGTCGTCTATGTATCTGTACCATGTTTTAAAAATATGAGGGAAGGCTTTAGTTATATGTGTTTCGAAAAAGCTCATGTATAGATTGGCCAAAAATGGTGATAGCGGGCTTCCCATAGCTAGTCCTGAAATTTGTTTATAATATTTTCCATCGAAGACAAAATAATTTTGATGTATACATATTTCAGTCATTGCCAAATATTCTTCTATTGCATTGGCATCTAGGTTTATAGAATTTAGCCATTTTTTCAGTTGAATCAAAAGTTTGTCTAATGGAATGCTAGGGAAGAGGGAGCGGACATCAAAGGATACTAAAGTGTCATGAGGTTTTAGTTTTAGATTTTGAATTTTTTCTACCAGGTCTAAAGAGTTTTTTATGCTCAGAGTATGGAATTGTGGAAAGGACTGAAATTGTTTGGACAGCCATTTTGCCAGAAGGTAAGTAGGAGTGTTTATATTGTTTACAATGGGTCTCATGGGTATGTTGGGTTTGTGTATTTTAGGCAAACCATATAGTCTTGCAAGGTTAGGGTTGTCCGGTTTGATAGTTTTTTGTTCGGCAGTTGTTAAAATTTTACTATTAATGATGGTTTTTTGTACATCTTTTATGCATCGGTTGAGTGGATTAGAATCTATTTCTTGGAATTCTTTTTGTTGTAATAACTCTAACATTTTTTCCTTGTATGTAGCTGTATCTAAGATTACTATTTTGTTCCCTTTATCACTCTTGAGAAGATTACATCCTTTTTCCTTAAAGATTTAATTATCTTAATTTGCTTCAAATGTTTTCCTGGTTTTTTATTTATTAAGTTTTCCAATATAGGAGATGATTTTTTCCTAATTATATTTTTGACCATGGTTTCCAAGCCTTCTACTGCTAATTCTATATCTGCAATGAATTCCTCCGGGTTGCTGGAGTATGTTATACATGTTTTTAGGCCTTGGTTAAGCACATCTATTTCTTCAGTGTTACAATTTTAACATTCCACACAGCTCGTCATATGGGAGAGAATATACATAGAAAAACATAAAGACCAACTAATGAACTTTGAAATCCCACCAGAAGAGAATCCCACATTTAAGTTCATCACTAAATCAACAGATGGCAGCAGCAACCCCAGAATTACCCACATCACTGGATCAAGCTTTAGTCGCATAAGAGCCGAAGATGCAAACGATGATTTGCGAAACATGTCCTCAAAATAGGTACGAAAGTGAAGCAGATGTGTAATAAATACGACTCATCTAAAAATTAATAATCATTTCGCTTCACTGTGGTGTTTCAATACAGTTAAATCTCGATAGCCTATATATTAGTTTATTTTGATTTCAAAAGAAGAAATTTACGCAGAAGTAAAATTACCACAGAAACTTTGACTCATATACATAGGGAACCAACAAGAGCAGAAAGACTAATACTGGCAGATGCTTGAATTATACATTGAACAGAACTTCTTGTTCAATGGAGTAATTCATACTTAAATCAGGATCCTTGAGAAACTCCTGTCCCCATTCTTGTTTAATTTGTACATGAGCTTCAAAATAAAAAATGTTCAAAATTTGACACTATCTTTATCATCATCCCAAAATGACACATAGAGGACACACTAAAATTACTGACCTTACGAGACCAATATATCAAATTCACACTAGAAAAAAGATGAACCACTAGTTTTCTTAAGAGTTAAAATTCATCAAACAAATCAATAAACTCCATTTTGGCTTATAAAGGAAATGAACTCAAAACGACAATTGCACAAAAATCATAACATCAATTCAAAACAACAGCAATATGCAGTTTTCAGTAGCCTTAAAAATAGACTGATAAACATTCTGATGTATAAGTAGATAAGAAGAAAACCTATAGATTATTGAAGTCACAGAAATCAATGGATACGACAGCACAACCACCACAAAGTAATTGATAATGATGATGATGATGATGATTATAAATGTCATTTGATCCTTAAAAAGCAAGAAAACTGAGAGACCCTATCAGAAGCAACTTCATGAAGACATTCTTTAAAACATCACTAGGAAAAAAAAAAAAAAAAGGGCTTCCAAAATATGTCCATTAAAAAGGCATTAAATGAAGTATTGTGTATCTAATCTGACTCAATTTTTGTCCACTAAACATAGGTGGTTTTCCTGACATAAGAAATGCACTTCTGTAAAATATCTTCATAAAGGGGAATGAACTGAATTTAAAAATGTTCAAGCTATTTGTCACCACTCATACTCTACTTCAAACATTTTAGCAAACTGAAGATTTGCAAGAGATTTAATAGTTTTATAACAAATCACTGAACAGTATATGTAAAATAAGATTTTAAAATGCTTATGAAGATGCACTCATAGCAGTATTTGTGTGTGATACTTCAAACTCATTCAGCTCTGTAAAAACAAGATAATGCTAATTAAACTCAATTTCTATAGTATGAATATAAAAAGTATCTCGGTTTAATTCTCATCTAAGCAAATGAACAGACAGATAAGTCCTAAATGTTAGAAACCCCAAAGAAAGAAAAAGGAAGGGAGGGAGGGGAGGGAGGAAGATGTAAAATTAGCACAATTTCTCAAAATATTTTAGTTAATTGATGGAAATTAATCATTTCTTCATACTAGCCGTATATAGGCTAAGGTTTTTGACGGATAGAGTCAACATGAAGAATTCAATGCCATGGCCGGGATTTGAACCACAGATCTCCTGGTTTCCATCCAGTCGCTCTAACCCATTGAGCTACCATGACCAACGTGCCGTCCTGACATTAAATCCTGCATTTGACTCGTATATTTCCCCAGTAGACCACTAGGGGCTCTCGCATCTGAGATACACCGTTTGTGGTGACTTACTATCGTAAGTACTTGAGTCCCAGGCTTCATCACGTAACTCTCATTATTTTAGTTAATTGATGGAAATTAATCATTTCTTCATACTAGCCGTATATAGGCTAAGGTTTTTGACAGAGTCAACATGAAAAATTCAATGCCATGGCCGGGATTTGAACCATGGGTCTTTTTATAAATATATATATATATACATACATACATATATATATATAAATAATTTTTTTTCTCAAAATATATTGTACAGACAAGTGAAATCTAGCGGCAAGAAGAGACAGTTATCATAATGGGGTAAAACTAAATATGATAACATATTTCCTATGAGTAAGGACCACCTTACAATGAAGCACAAAATTATATTAATGAACACATGTACTTTAACTCAATTCAAAACATAAGCAAATGTATGTGATATCTTAAATACACTTGAAATCATAACAATAAAACTATATTTATATGCACAATTGAGATCTTTAATTCTCTGGTTTCAGCTATGCGAGAATTTATGGGATATGTTTCGGAGACTTATCTGCATTATGAGCCTAGATTCATTGCCACACTTCCTGTGACTTGAAGATAGCAGTAAAAGGTATAGAAAAACCATACTACTTAGTAAAAGAGTATATGGAAGCCAGTCTCTAGGACCACAGAGGTAATTTAAAATTGAATTAGAGTTAAAATACAGCTAGATGAGCACAGGAAAATCATAACAATATTAAAATAATTGTGTACATTCATTATGTTTAAATAGTTTTGGTAATACAATTGTTTACATTTCTAACATTTTTAGAGATAAAATTCTATATAATGGGTTTCATCAGTTTTTCTCAATGTACGAGTGATATATGTATGTGACCACTCTAATATTTGTATCTTTCTTATAAACTTGCCAGTTTATATATCAAAATGCTACTCATTTTTGTAATTTTATCCTCTAAGATTATAATTATGTGTATGAGAAGTAGATAGCATAAAAGTGAAAGAATCCTTTATATTACCTTTAAACTCCTTAACACATTTTTTATCACCTCTTAAATCCCAAAGTTTGATTGTGCCATCCAGAGAAGAAGTAAAAACAATATGATCACTTTCAGGGCTGAATCTGAAACATTAACATTAATATTAACATAATTTATACAAATAAAAATATTTAGTAATTATCTTCCACTTATCTTAAGAAGTTGATGTTAATGCTTCTATCTTCTTTATACGAGATTAATTTCGTGAACATCTTCACACATCTTCAGTCAACACACTTCGTTGTCAAGGATACCATGTATTTACATATTACCAACATCTGAAGATGAAACAAACACAAAAACAGAATCAATTGCCAGTATGTCAAAATTCATTACTCATATTGATAATTACATAAAAAATAAAAGTTTTAACCCTTTTCCACATAAATTTGCTGTTTTTAATAGTTTGATTTATAGATTAATAAATTGACCCCTGAATAAAGAAGAATTTAATCAAGAATATAAACATATTATTAATACTGCTTTAATTAATGGTTTTAATAAAGATTTTATACAAAAGAAAATTGAAACATTTAAATATCAAAAAAGTATTAATGATATTTCTACTCTTAAAAAAATAAAAGATGATTATAAATTTAAAAAATTTCTTACCATCCTTGGGTTAATAAACATTTTCAAATTTTTTTTTAAAGAAGTTGGTATAACTTTAGTAACTCAAAATAAATATAGCATTAAGCATTTATTACAATTTTCTAAAAAAGATAAAATTCCTAATAATAAAAAATCTGGTATTTATCAATTTAATTGTTTAGATTGTGATCAGGTTTATATTGGAAAGACGAAACGTAGTTTGGAAACCAGAAAGAAAGAACATTTTCGTAACATTAAATATAAACAAATTGATAAATCGGCCGTAGCAGATCATTTTTGGTCATTTAACCATGAAATAAATTCCGAAGTTAAATTATTAAAACAATTAAGTGTTCCATAGATTTAATAGTTTGGGAAAAAATATTTATTTTAAAAAATAAAAACTGCGTAATGAATTTTGACATACCGGCAATTGATTTTGTTTTTAGGTTTGTTTCGTCTTCAGATGTTGGTAATACGTAAATACATGGTATCCTTGACAATGAAGTGTGTTGACTGATGATGTGGGCAAATGTTCACGAAATTAATCTCGTATAAAGAAGATAGAAGTATTAACATCAACTTCTTAAGATGAGTGGAAGATAATTACTAAATATTTTTATTTGTATAATATTTATTACTCCACTATAACTAGCTTCATTTTCTGTGCTAACATAATTTGTTTACAGTTGCTTCTAATTTAACTATATGTCTCAATTAAAAACAATTTTGGGAAGATAACTACCATTTCAATTATGGCTATTTTACCTGGCAAAATCAAACATATCTCCTGATATAAACTATATATACTAGATACAATTTTTACTGGGCTTGTGGGCCGTGGTCTATTGGGTTCCTTCTTCTTCCCAAACGTTTCGTCTGCGACTGCGGCAGACATCTTCAGTGGCGGCGAGGTCGAAGTTTCCTAGTGGAGATTTCAGCTGAAAGCTCCACTAGGAAACTTCGACCTCGCCGCCACTGAAGATGTCTGCCGCAGTCGCAGACGAAACGTTTGGGAAGAAGAAGGAACCCAATAGACCACGGCCCACAAGCCCGGTAAAAATTGTATCTAGTATTGACACCGGCCGTGAAAGCCTTAGAACCTTGATAAACTATATATGTTATGAACTTAAGACTTTAAGATTTTGGTTGAACATGTGCAGTTGAGCTGGTCTCTTAGATTTTCTAGTTGCATTCATAATATAAGAGCATTATGTCAAATCATCTATTCTGCTATTCCTGAATCAATCTCTAAATTATTCCTTACCAAACAATCTCTAAATTATTCCTTAAATTACAGATTATAAAAGCAATATATTTGCAATTAAAACTGAGTTGTAAACTACATATTATGTTTCATTAAATAAAAATTATTAGTGGTATAGATTTAAAGATAACTAAGCACCCAAATGATTCCACGTCTGCTAAGACACAGGAATTTTGAGTCAGGCATTGGGTTTTCATAATAAAATTAATAAGGCAGTTAATTTACCTGAAATTGTAATGGATGAAAATGAAATTAATTATACAGGAAAGACAAAATTTTTAGGAGTTTGGATGAACGACAGTCTAAATTGGAATATACATATTGAAAGTCTAATGAAGAAATTAAGTAGCATTTGTTTCCAAATGGGGAAATAGTAGTAGCATTATCAAAGTATTTAGAATCCAAAAAAGGGTAATTAGAATTATGATGAATTTAAAGAGAACAGATAGTTGTAAGCGATGGTTCAAAAAATTAGGCATATTGTCATTACCAAGCATTACCTTTTAGAAATAATAGTACAGGTTAAAACAAACTTATATAAATTTCAAAAAAGCAATGATATTCATGACCATAACACGAGAAATAGTTCAAACTTACATGTTACCTATCATAAAAAGAAAATGAATGCGCACAGTTTTAAATTCAACGGAATTCATATCTACAATAAACTGCCAACTGAAATAAAAAACATTGAGTCCTTCACAAAGTTTAAAAACACATCAAAGAAGTATTTGTTACAAAAGTGTTTCTACTCAGTAGAAGAGTATTTAAATGACAAAGGATAGGAATAAAAGGAATGTAAATTTTAAAAATTAATTTGGTTATTATGCTTAACAACTTATTGTAATTCTTGTTTTTTGTTACTATTTTTTGTGTAGTTAGTAATTTGACAATTCCATATCATGAGTTGTATGATTTACGGATGCAATAAATGAATATGAATATGAATAAGAGCAGTAACTGGAGCGCCGGGTCCACCTTCCTTTGAAATTCATTGTCTCCCCCCTCTTTAAACATTTTAAACCACCTTCGAGCTGTGCTGTAGGAAAGAACAAACTCTCCATAGGACTCCTGTAACAATGTATAGGCATCAACTCAAGATTTGTTGAGATGAAAGCAGAATTTCAAAGCCGCATATTGTTCCTTGCATGTTATCTCCATTGCAGCGGTAGGCGATACTGAATATGTCTGAATTTGCCTGGTTCTCACAGGCGGGAACCAGGAGTACCAACAATGAAACTAATATGGCATATTTCTTTCACATTAAGCTAATTAATTTTAGTACAAAAATTATGACCGTAAAAAAAATTATGATCATTCTTTATTGAACAGCCCTCGTAGAAACCTGAACTGAATCAATTATTTGCAATAACTGTTCAAGGCATTATGGTTTAGTGTTAGTGTCCACATATTCCCTGAATGCCTGTATATACTTTCACTTGATTGGAAGATGAAACATTTCACAAAATTAGAAACACTCCTAGCTCCACATGTTATGTCAGCTTCCTGAAGCCAATGCTTCATAATTGCAACAGCAAGATCTTTCAACAGTAGTTCTGTCTTCTGCTGCTTTTCATTTTTTTGCACTGCTCTGCTTGGTTTGTGAACCCATATGTGATGCATGCCTAGGGTTGGTAACAAGTTTGTGCACAAGATTCTCAGCAGTAAAACTGGCCACTGTTTATTGTAACAATTTTTGCATTGCTGTTTAACTATTTTTTCTCAAATATTAGTGTAGCATTTTTTTTCTCAACTGCTTGTTACTTCCTCAGCATGGAATTCTGGAGAAGAAACCATGCACTCCAGTACCCATAGTCCATTTTATAGCCTTGTCAGCTTCTGTAATGGTCAGGTCTCTTCTTTGTAGAAGCAAGGATAAATCTGATTTACACCTTTCATTGGAATCCCTGAACTTATTATTTGAAGCCTCTGTGAAATGTTTAACAAGAAACCTGTAACTGTTCCAAATAGATATACCCTGTCGTACATCACATACTGAAATAGAAATCGGGATTAATGATATGTTATTAGAAGAAATTGACAGCATAAAATTTCTGGGCCTTCAAGTGGACAGATGTTTAGATTGGAAAGCTCACATAAATTATATCTTACCTAAACTCAGCTCTGCCTATATCGAGATTTAACTGTATTGGAACACCACAGCTCTGCCTGTTATGCTATCCGAGAGCTGGTTAATGTGAGTTCTATTGACACACTTAAATTAGTATATTATGCATACTTTAACTCTATTATGGAATATGGAATATTGTTTTGGGGCAACTCAGTAGAAAGTAAAAAAATATTTCTTATGTAAAAGAGGGTTATAAGAATCATTACTAACACCACACCAGATGCCCCTGTAAAGATCTTTTTACAAGATTGAAGATATTAACGCTTCCTTGCATGTATATATTCTCGATCCTAAAATTCTTTGTATGCAATCGTGCCTTATTTGCAACAAATAATGTAATTCACAAAATAAACACTAGACAAAAGTATAATATCCATTATCCCAGTGCTAAACTTTCTTGCTTCCAGAAAGGTGTGCATTATGAAACTATCAAAATATTTGGCGCACTTCCAAATGTTCTTAAAGAAAAAGTTGATAATTTTGGTGCTTTTAAAAAAGCTGTTAGAGAGTACCTTTGCTCAAAATCTTTTTATTCTGTACAAGATTATCTGAATCGCAAATTATCCTGATAATGCTTCTGTAGCTCTATAAGTAGTATCTAACTATTCCAATGACAAATCATTACTTATAAATATTCAATGCAAGTTGAAAGTTTATTTTTAATGTATATGTATTTAATAAATAACTAGAATGGTATCCATTGCAAAAAGGTTGAGATGTACTGGCACAAGCCAAGTGAAAACTGGTTTAAAAAGTGTTTAATTTTGTATCATATATAATTATCCCTGCTTTGTTTTCCATATTGTTGTTCATATTGCCTGTGTACTATAATATGTGCCTTATGTTAACTTTTGTACATTTATATGCTATTAAACTTTATACCTCTGGACATGTTCAATGTTCACAGCCTTTTCTGGCTACAAGTGAACCTACTGAATGCAAATCAATCTAATCTAACCGTTCTTGTACTTGAGGCCACCAATCTGATTGAAAATATTTTCTCCACTTTATTTAGTCTTTCACTGATCGAGCAGGATGGCTCAGGCAGTTTTGTAGTGGCCTGCATTCGGGAGGCCCAGGTTCGATACCCGTGGCCGACCGAATTACCTGTCCCTTAATTTTATCTCCATTATCATTTCATATCCTCTCTCATCTGGTGGTCTCTTTCAGGGTAGAAATGTCGGCGGGTGTCTCGGAGGTGCATGGCAGGATGATATGCTCTGAGGAAAACTTCTTCCTCCTCCTCGGTTGCCGGTCTCCACTCCTCTGTTGGGACCATTTCGGGACTGCCAGCCAGGGACCTTGGGGCTCGGATCGCCTGCCTGGGACCATTAAGGCTCGGCTGCTGAGCTCATTGGCATCCCGCTGTAGGGGAACGGGTTCGTTGTCCTGGCCTGTCAGGGGAAGTCTATCCAAGTATACTGTAGGGACACTGCCCTCTGTACTGTCGTGGCTCCTTGGGTCAGCCACCCTCTGTCTCCTTTGCCTCATCCTTCCTTCCGGGGGTGCCCCCAGTTGGGGGCATAGGAACAATGGGCCCAGCATGGTGGCCTACGTACCGAATCCCCTCCATAATGGAATCCTAATCCTAGTCTTTCAGGAAGTTCTGCTGCACAATGTCTAAGCTGAGCTTTATTTTTAGGGGACATGTATACACAGAATAAATTTTGTCGATGAAGAAGTGAAACTGAGCAAGTCCTTTAACTTCAGCTTTTGTGTCATGGACTGCCAGTTCAAGCCTTTGGTTAGCAAAGTGTCAGACCATTAAGTTTGGAAATATATTCTGTAACTCGATGGCAACTCCATATTTTCTTCCTAACAGCACTAAGGCTCCATCACTATCAAAACCAATAAAGTTATCTCTCAGGTATGAATCAGAAAATTCGTAAGAATATAGTTATCTTTCAGGTATGAATCAGAAAATTCGTAAGAGCTCAGATTCTGCAAAATGGCATTCTTAATTGAAATGCCTGTTGCATCTTTAAGTTCAACAAGGTCCCAAAAGAATGACTTCACTTCTGTTTCCTTGGACATGGCACATCTTAAACAAAGTACTAGAATATATCGAAATTTAACCATATACATGAAATTAGCTTCACTGTTAACAATGCTTTTATTTATAACTATTCAAATTATATGAAACTGCAACAGTTTCAAAAACATTCCTGATTTTGTAAAAGGACGTGAGTGAAGTTACACGTTTTAAAAGGTATGACTCAATCTTAGTCGCATCGTCGGCTCTTATGCGACTAAAGCTTGATCCTGTGGTGTGGTACGTAAGTGAAGCTGATGTGTAATAAATACAACTCATCTATAATTTAATAATTATTTTGCTTCACTGTGGTGTTCCAATACAGTTAAATTTCGATATACTCCAATTAAGTTGAAGACTACATAGCAGACATCCAAATTCCTACATGGACATCATATGAAGAAAATAAACAAATGCTCCAAAATAGTAGATCAGGTCAAAAATGAAAAGAAAATCAACTTTTAAAACCACATCATAAGATCACTTAACAGAAACCAGCCATTTACACTAAAGCAGATAAGAGGAATAAACTAGTAATTCTGGAAAAAGTAGAACACTCAAAGAGGATGGAAGACCTATTAAACGATAACAATTATAAAAAGGTGTAAACCAACTCATTAAATTACTTTATTGAATCTACAAATAAAACTTGTGTAATTTGGCCAAATGGTTATCAAACAAATTCATTAGCTTCCCAAAGTTTGAAAGTGCAAACTTACAATTTCTTTTAGAAATAGTAGAAAAAAATTAAAGACCTAAAGTTAGACAAAACTGACAGACAGGTTTCATTAGATGGCACATCATTACTCCCAAGCATGCCAACAGAAAAATTACAGACACTGTTAAAAAATGGCTGACTACACTAGAAATGGAAATAGCAGAAGCATACATCTCTTAACAAATGTATGCATTGAGCAAAACTTCTTCAGCTTTAATTGTTAATACTACAGGCAGAAATCAGGATTATCCATGGGCAAACCACTTGCACCTTTTTTGACAAACTTATATGAGTGTTCGTTTGAAACACACATAAAAATGGCTTTCCCATTGATCTGCAACGTCTGGTAGCAATATATTGATGGCATCTTTGCAATAGTTCCAGACATTTAGATAATGCATTAAAACTGCTCCATTTTCAGGAAAAAGCTATCAAACTCACAATAGAAAAGGAAGTTAATGGAAAACTCTTTTTTGGACTTAAATATCTTCAGGAATGACACAAAAATAAAATTTGGAATTTATAGGAAGCCAACACAGTAAAAAAATTATATACAAAATTATAGCTGTAACCCAATTACACATAAAATGCAATAATAAACAAGCTAGCACACAGACTAGTCAACATACCCATGAATAAAGCAGAATTCTAGAAGGAACAAAAGGCCATACGTCATACACAGAAGAAAATGGACACAACAGAAGTCTGGTATTTAAGAAAACTTAAAAAAAAAAAAAAAGCTAAAGGCAATAAAGGCATTAAGGAACTAAGCACATTCACTAAAGAAAAAAAAGCAACAGCATACTCAGTGGATTCATGTACCACGCAAAAACATTTAATAATCATAAAGATCTTTAAAGAACAAAATATCATTTTGGCACCTACAAATAGATCTCGTATTAAAAGCGTTAAATTCAAATCAATAGATCCGGAATATACCAAACAGGTTATTGATTGTGAAAAAATGCTACATAGGACAAACTAAAAGAAACCTAAAAACCAGAGCCAAAGGTCATTTTAGAAGCATCAGATTGAAACACGAACATAAGTCAGAATAGCATTTCACTCTTGGAACAAAAACCACGACCCTGACCCAGATCTAAAATTAATTAAAAGGAGTAATAAACCAAAATAACTAACATGAGAGAACATATAAATATGGAAGAATAAGGACAGCGTAATGAACTTTGAAATCCCACCAGTTGATAATTTGATAAAGAAGTTCATAGTTCCACCACCAGAGAGAAGACAGCAGATGACGACAACTGTAATCGTCATTATCAACTGTCCGATGATAATCGGACCTTCGAGGTTAAAAATGGAAACAGCAGCTTCCGAAACTAGTTCCTCCAAAAATTGAAATGTAAGTGATGGAGTGTTAAAACCCTACCACAAATAGTTTTTCCAATTAATTTGGATGTCACTGTTACTAAATTTCTCCAATCACGGATAAATTTACTGATGTTGAACTGTCAATTTCAAGCTGAGAGAAGAGCTGGGTTAGGACGAGAAGCTGCAACATCCAATCCTTGGGGACGTTTCTAATGGTCTGGGTCACGATGTCCCATTGCTAGCACGGCTACTACAGTCGACGCATGAAAACTTCTTTATTTTGGGCATAGTATTGGATGGGGGTGGAATGAAAGTAATTTATTAAATAAATTGAGTAAATGAAGAGCCAGACTGAAAAATTTAATGTCATAGCCGGGATTTGAACCACAGATCTCCCGCTCTCCTTGTGGTTGCTCTAACCCACTGAGCTACTATGGCCAACATGCCGACATGACATTAAATTCTCCAGCTGACTCTTATTTTTCCCAGTAGACCACTAGGGGTTCTCATATGCTATGAGACACGCACCTTTTGTGGCGACTTACTGTGCTGATAGTACTTAAATCCCAGGCTTCATAGTTAAACCACTATGTTATTCAGATAAATTGAAATAATCAGTCAGTAGGAGAATTTAATGTTATGTCGGCACGTTGACCATAGCAGCTAAGTGGGTTAGAGCAACTGCACGGAGAGCAGGAGATCTATGGTTGAAATCCCGGCTAAGGTATTGAATTTTTCAGTCTGGCTCTACTCGTTCAAACTTTAGCCTACACCTGGCTAGTGTGGAAGAAATGATTATTTCCATCAAATTGAATAATTGTTTAACTTCTTTTCAAATATTCCAATTTTAATTCTTTCAGAAGTGAACATATATATGTCATAACACAAAATTAATACAAGACTTCAGAAGCATAGCTATTCCTTTTACAATTATAATGTTTTATTCCTCAAACTTGATTCTATGCAGAATCACACTTCTGCGTCTTTATTCGACAGCATCTAAATGTAGAATGAATTTAACTCTAGCTGATTTTAAATTATTGAATTGGTTGTTGCTGTTGCAATTCAATAACTTCTCATCGGTTTACATCATCTTTATTTGCACACTTTTCATGACCACATTTGGTAATTTTCATAATCTTTTTTTAATCACTTTTAAATAAGTAGAGCTTCTCAGGTTACTAGCTGTGCAATATTTATAAAGCTGTTCGAGCTTTTGGCTATGCTTGCTCTATGGCATTTTTCAGGAAGCCACTTACTGTATACTTACTGAAGAAGGCCATAGAGCAAGCATGGCCGAAAGCTCAAGCAACTTTATAAATATCACACGGCTGGTAACCCGAACAGCTCTACTTAATAAACAGGAGGGCACGTTGACCATGGTAGCTCAAAGGTTAAGAGCGACTGGACGGAAACCAGTAGATCCGTGGTTCAAATCCCGGCCATGGCATTGAATTTTTCATGTTGACTCTATCCATCAAATATCTTAGCCTATATACGGCTAGTGTGGAGAAATCATTAATTTCCATCAATTAACTAAAAAATAGAGTTAAATGATGAAGCCTGGGACTTAAGTACTTACAATAGTAAGTCGCCACGAACGGTGTATCTCGGATGCGAGAGCCCCTAGTGGTCTACCGGGGAAATATACGAGTCAACTGGAGAATTTAATGTCAGGAGGGCACGTTGACCATGGTAGCTCAAAGGTTAAGAGCGACTGGACGGAAACCAGTAGATCCGTGGTTCAAATCCCGGCCATGGCATTGAATTTTTCATGTTGACTCTATCCATCAAATATCTTAGCCTATATACGGCTAGTGTGGAGAAATCATTAATTTCCATCAATTAACTAAAAAATAGAGTTAAATGATGAAGCCTGGGACTTAAGTACTTACAATAGTAAGTCGCCACGAACGGTGTATCTCGGATGCGAGAGCCCCTAGTGGTCTACCGGGGAAATATACGAGTCAACTGGAGAATTTAATGTCAGGAGGGCACGTTGACCATGGTAGCTCAAAGGTTAAGAGCGACTGGACGGAAACCAGTAGATCCGTGGTTCAAATCCCGGCCATGGCATTGAATTTTTCATGTTGACTCTATCCATCAAATATCTTAGCCTATATACGGCTAGTGTGGAGAAATCATTAATTTCCATCAATTAACTAAAAAATAGAGTTAAATGATGAAGCCTGGGACTTAAGTACTTACAATAGTAAGTCGCCACGAACGGTGTATCTCGGATGCGAGAGCCCCTAGTGGTCTACCGGGGAAATATACGAGTCAACTGGAGAATTTAATGTCAGGAGGGCACGTTGACCATGGTAGCTCAAAGGTTAAGAGCGACTGGACGGAAACCAGTAGATCCGTGGTTCAAATCCCGGCCATGGCATTGAATTTTTCATGTTGACTCTATCCATCAAATATCTTAGCCTATATACGGCTAGTGTGGAGAAATCATTAATTTCCATCAATTAACTAAAAAATAGAGTTAAATGATGAAGCCTGGGACTTAAGTACTTACAATAGTAAGTCGCCACGAACGGTGTATCTCGGATGCGAGAGCCCCTAGTGGTCTACCGGGGAAATATACGAGTCAACTGGAGAATTTAATGTCAGGAGGGCACGTTGACCATGGTAGCTCAAAGGTTAAGAGCGACTGGACGGAAACCAGTAGATCCGTGGTTCAAATCCCGGCCATGGCATTGAATTTTTCATGTTGACTCTATCCATCAAATATCTTAGCCTATATACGGCTAGTGTGGAGAAATCATTAATTTCCATCAATTAACTAAAAAATAGAGTTAAATGATGAAGCCTGGGACTTAAGTACTTACAATAGTAAGTCGCCACGAACGGTGTATCTCGGATGCGAGAGCCCCTAGTGGTCTACCGGGGAAATATACGAGTCAACTGGAGAATTTAATGTCAGGAGGGCACGTTGACCATGGTAGCTCAAAGGTTAAGAGCGACTGGACGGAAACCAGTAGATCCGTGGTTCAAATCCCGGCCATGGCATTGAATTTTTCATGTTGACTCTATCCATCAAATATCTTAGCCTATATACGGCTAGTGTGGAGAAATCATTAATTTCCATCAATTAACTAAAAAATAGAGTTAAATGATGAAGCCTGGGACTTAAGTACTTACAATAGTAAGTCGCCACGAACGGTGTATCTCGGATGCGAGAGCCCCTAGTGGTCTACCGGGGAAATATACGAGTCAACTGGAGAATTTAATGTCAGGAGGGCACGTTGACCATGGTAGCTCAAAGGTTAAGAGCGACTGGACGGAAACCAGTAGATCCGTGGTTCAAATCCCGGCCATGGCATTGAATTTTTCATGTTGACTCTATCCATCAAATATCTTAGCCTATATACGGCTAGTGTGGAGAAATCATTAATTTCCATCAATTAACTAAAAAATAGAGTTAAATGATGAAGCCTGGGACTTAAGTACTTACAATAGTAAGTCGCCACGAACGGTGTATCTCGGATGCGAGAGCCCCTAGTGGTCTACCGGGGAAATATACGAGTCAACTGGAGAATTTAATGTCAGGAGGGCACGTTGACCATGGTAGCTCAAAGGTTAAGAGCGACTGGACGGAAACCAGTAGATCCGTGGTTCAAATCCCGGCCATGGCATTGAATTTTTCATGTTGACTCTATCCATCAAATATCTTAGCCTATATACGGCTAGTGTGGAGAAATCATTAATTTCCATCAATTAACTAAAAAATAGAGTTAAATGATGAAGCCTGGGACTTAAGTACTTACAATAGTAAGTCGCCACGAACGGTGTATCTCGGATGCGAGAGCCCCTAGTGGTCTACCGGGGAAATATACGAGTCAACTGGAGAATTTAATGTCAGGAGGGCACGTTGACCATGGTAGCTCAAAGGTTAAGAGCGACTGGACGGAAACCAGTAGATCCGTGGTTCAAATCCCGGCCATGGCATTGAATTTTTCATGTTGACTCTATCCATCACCTTGAAAGCTTCAACTCTTACATTTTTAAATAATTTAACATTCATTTTTTTTCTTAAAAATTTCTTCTAATTTTGTCATGTTAAACACATTAACAATATTGTTTTTCATTTGTTTCCATCTCATCAATCACTATTTTAGCTTCAATTGTTCTTTTTATCTTGTTCACTTTCTACTACAATTTTCAATAATTTCCAATTAATTATTTTTCCAATAAATTTAAAATAATGAAATTAAAATACTGACATTTTTGGGGTTTTGAAATAACCCTTTATTTGGTGTTGTTCTGAGGCAGTATTATGCTGTATTCAATTTAAAAATATTTTAGTGCAGTATTTTTGTTATTAAAATATTGTACTGGCCTTTGTCGGTTATACTAGCAAACTTTTGAATCTTTTCAATTGTAAATATTATATTATTTTTACAACTACATTGTAGCTTTTTAGTATAAAAAGGTAAAATCCAAGCAACTGCAGTCAAATGGTACCCCATCAACATTCAAGCATGCCATCACACCGATTATTTTACTAGGGCCCTCCCCATCCTTTACCACAGGCACATTTGACTGCAGTTGCCAAGATTCGAACCCATGACATTTAGCTTTGAATGGGTGGCCAGTCCATTGTATATTGCTTTATTGACCATGGCTATTGAATCGATTGAGGCACAGCAGAAAGTGGTATGAGAACTGGTTTAGCAAGTACGCCAGAGCGGCATAAGTAGTAAAATCATTTTGCCAATTAAAGGGTTAAAACAATGTCCACAAAGCACATTTAAAAACCATCTGTCTGGGCTCAATCGGAACAACCTTGAGAGCAGTAAGGCAGCATCTAATCAACTTAACTATCCAAAATGGTTGTGCTTGTGATGTGATGTATTTATTTGGACAAAGCTTGCTTTTATCTAGATATATAATTCAACCAAAGTGCTAATTCTTTAATGCATAAAACTTCAGCTTATCTACTAGAATTCTGTGACTAATGCAGCCTAAAGCTTTAACTGAGTCACAAAATTTATACCGATTCCACTGCCCCAAGAGCTCCACAATGACCAGAGAAGTAATTTTGAATCCAATCAGACACAAAAACTGCTCCATCTCCTTGGAATACCCAAGATCCATATTGTTTCCCTTTATCTCCATAGTTTCTCTACATCAAGATGGTAGAGAGCACCTTCAAAAACTGATATCCAGCATTTGAGATTGGAACGTACATGTCACTGATCCTCCTGGACTACCAATCCTCAATACACATATCTATTGGCATAGCACCAACAGGAGCTACAACTACCATGTAATGTTATTTGGCAAGCCTACCGATGTACACAGGACAGCAATGGATATATCTGGGTACTAATGGACAGGCTGAAAGATACTGAACACCTGTGCTGAAAAATGACTGCATAAATGCCACTATGACTCACTGCAAACAGTGCAAGATTCCAGGAAAGTAATCTGGTGCAGCTCTATTGTCCCATAAGGACAATTGTAAAGTTCCTGAGGTGACCCATATCAGGTTATATCATGATCAAATGATCTGGTGTACTGCAAAACATCAACCTCACTTAAGCCTGAACTCAGACCACCTTCATTTTCTTGCTCTATATCACAGAATTACTATGTAGATTGTGTCAAACAGCTCTGAGAAGTGCATAATGTGTCAGGGCTCTTGTGGACTGGGGTTCATTGTATGAGGCATTTTAAAGCTCCCATGCTTGAGATTGTGTTGGCAGTACTGGAGAAGTCTGACCTTGAATGACATAATACTATATGTGTCATTTGCCTTGTGCTATGCAGTTGCAAGGAAGCAGGGAAGGTGTATGGGCATATTTACTGTACCCAACATAAATCTCAAGTTCAGCAGCATGTGTTAATTAGATTTTGTGTTCAAGACTAAACTACATCAATAACATTGCAAATGTAGCAGCAAGTCTACAAAGAGCAAGCTGGAGAAGTATAACTGAGTGACATAATACCATATGCGTCATACAGCTGGTGCTACACAGCTGAAAAGAAAGCACAGAAACTGTATGGGTATATTTGAGATCCAATATGGATCTCAAGTTGCAACAGCTAGCATCAATTAGATTTTGTGTTCTTAACAAAACTCCATCACAAACTTTGGAAATGTTGCAGCAAACCTACAAAGAGGAATACAATACAATACAATGCTTTATTTGTCACATTACACTTACATAGTTGAGCAGGTGCTCATAAATTGGTGACTCGTCAAAATATTAAACCTAAACTTTAAGATCAGAAATAAGTCTACAATATTTACAACACAATATGTTACAAAGTATAATATTAATGTCATGGGGAAAACACAACTTTTAAGTGACAATTTCGGGAGGGTCAAAATGACTTTTGGCCATGTGCACCAATCTCAAACAAGATTTTACAGCAGTAAAATACTGACTTCATTGCCGTTTAACTCTGACCAGTCGTGAGTGACCAACTATCGTCGATTATCTTGGCTTGCAATTGTAAAATGGCGACTTGTGTTTTGGAACGTAACAATTTCGAGGACGAATTGCTATACACGCAATACTTTCATGGTGGTGACAATAATCGCATGCCCACTATAATGGATAGAGGAAATCCTTTTGAAGATATGAACGACAGTAAATTTCAAGACAGATTCAGATTATCCATGAAGTAGTGTGGTGATTAGTGGACAAATTGTGTGATAGGTTAAAATTTCTAACAAACAGAAATTATCCGATATCACCTATGAATCAAGTATTAACAACATGAAGGTTTTACGCAACAGGTGCATATAATATTCTAATTGGGATGTGTCAAACACTCATCAAACCTCAATGTTGCATATTATAAATAGTGTGTTGCAAGGAATCGCCGATTTTGGATACAATTATATACAATTTACGGCAAATAATGCTGATGTAATGGCCGCCATTCATAACTTTAGTGCAATTAGTGGTTTTCCAGTACTTGGAGCCATAGATTGCACGCACATAAAGATTCAGTTGCCTAGAGGTGGAAATGGCAAAGTTTATAAAAACAGCAAAGGTTATTTTTCACTGAACTGCCAAACTGTGAGGATCATAATTAACTTATTAGGGACTTTAAGGAGGAAGGTGAGCTTAAAGTAGTGAATGCATTTAGATGGAGGGAAGAAATGAAGGAGGAATTCCTAACTGAAATAAACTCAGAAATGTCAAAAATAATAACAGTAGGCATCGAGGTTGCACTGAATGAGAACAATATAGAAAGAGACTTAGAGCTAATAAGACTAATAGTTACAAGGGCAGGGATAACAATGAAAGTAAAAGGGAAAATGAATAAGTAATGGTTGGTTTGATGAGGACTGCGGTAGAGCAAGAAGGGAAGTGTTTAAAAACCTGGCTTGTTGGAGAAGAATGGAGGAAGGTAGAGGTAAGGATGATTATGGTAATAAGTAGAGAAGCGTACAATAAATTATTAGAACAAAAAAAGAACGGGTGACAGGATAGTATTCGAAAAAAAAATAAAGGATGCCATACAACAAAAATATAATAATAAAATATGGGGTATGGTAAGTGAAATGAATAAACAGAAGGTGGAAAATGAGATAACATCACAGGAATGGCTGAAGTACTTTAGAGACCTAGTTGCAGAAAGGGAGTGGATAAATATGGATAATATACAGTTGGCAACCAGATATTACATAGAGAAATTACTCAAACGGAAGTTTTACAACACATAAGAAGCTTAAAGGGGCATGGATGGAATCCCAGGGGAGTTTTGAAAGAGATATGGGGAAACACCAAGTGGATTAAAGAATATAACTAATTTATTTAATAAGATGAAAAATAGTAGGAAATAACCTGACTGCAGGAAAACAACTGTGATTGTACCAATATTTAAAGGAAAGGGGAGTTTGAATAGGCCAGAGAATTACAGGGGGATAAGCTTAATATCTATAATTGGGAAAATGTGTATGGGCATACTGGCGGACAGACAAATGGATTGGGCAGAAAGAGAAAATAAAATATCAGAATTTCAAGCTGGATTTAGGAGAAAAAGACAAACTATAGATAATGTATTTATAATCAAGACGTTAATTGATAAATACTTGGGCAGGAAAAGGGGGAGATTGTATGTTTTTTTGTGGATTTTGAGAAAGCTTTCGATACGATCAACAGGAAAATGGAAATGGAAATTAAGAAGAAAAGAGGTGAGCGAGAAGTTTATAAACGAAATTTATAGTGGGGTGAATTCAGAATAAGATGTGGGTTGAATGTATTATCAGAAGAAGCCAAACAGAAGTTAGGCTTAAGACAGGGGTGCAAATTGAGTCCTATACTATTCAATTTATTTATAGATGACATAACAGAGAGGGTTAAGGAAAGCAATGCCCATTGCCCAATAATAATGAACAAAGAGATCCCTGGTTTATTGTACGCTGATGATTTAACGGTGGGAGCAATTTCCGTAATAGGTCTACAAAAATCAGTTGAGGCAATTCATAGGTTTTGCGCTGACTGGGGACTAAGAATAAAGAGCAAAAAAATAAAAAATAATGGTATTTAAAAGAGGATAGATACTTAGGAAAGGAGAGGAGTGGTTCATAGGAGATCATGAGTAGAAGTGGTAAACGAGTATGACTATTTAGGTGTAAGGATGTGTAGCAGTGGAGGATGGCTGCACAAGCCAGAAAAGTGATAGCTAATGGCAGGGCAGCAATGTCAGGGGTAAAAATATGTAAACATAAATTGGAGATGTCAGTTAGATGGTTAGAAAGAATGTATGAAGCGGTCGTTGAAGCCAGAACAATGTATGCAGTGGAGGTATGGGGCACATCAGAGATAGGTACAAAATTAGACCAAAAATATATGGAATGTTTTGCAAAGAACTACTAGGGCTGCCAAGAGAAGTGGCATTACTAGAGCTAGGTAATACAAAAAGGAGGGGAATAATAATAGAGAGAATATTGAAATTCTGGTATTAAAGGGCAGAAAGGGAAATTATTGCATCTGTGCATGAAGCAACAGAAAAGCATTAAAAATACAAATAGTTGGTGGTCGGAATTGGAAAGAATGATATTGAAGATAGGCATGGCAGATCTATGGTGAGCAGAGGAGATAAATTATAGCAGTTTTTTGAAGGAAGTGAGAACTAGAGTACAAGACATAGATAGGCAAGAGATATAGGAAAGTATAGAAGAAAAGAAATCTGTGAAATTTTATAAGCAATTAAAGACAGAATGGGGTAGGGAAAAATATATAGATCAATGTGGCAAAACTGGAAGAGAAAGTATAGCAATGGATGAGTAGGAATATTATACTTAAAAGGGTTGAGAATTAATGAGGCAAGATATGTAAATTTTGTGGTGACAAACAAAGCACTGTTCAGTACCTGATATAATGTAAGGAGTTAACAAATTACAGGAGAAAAATATGGGATAAGAAATGGGACAGTGTAAGTAAAGAGATATTGGTGGTACGCATGCTAACGGGGATGAGAGAAAAGAAAAATAGATGTATAGGAGATTTCTTATAAAGGATAAGAGAAAAGTGGATTAAGATAAAAGAAGCAAAGGTCAAGAAGAAATGACACCAAGCTGCTCAGGAAATTCAAAGGCTTATGGCCAGGGGATCTGAGTCAGTGAGTAAATCTTAGGGTCAGCAATTTCATGTATTTGTACAGGAGGTATAATACAGCATGGTCAATGTTAAATTTTATTGTACTGAAATTGTAATGAAAACTGTACAAATAAATATAAATATTATCAAATATTGGGAACATTGTTGCAAGGTGGCCAGGGCTTGGATGATGATGATGATGTATGTATGTATAAGGGCGCTCAACTGCAGAGTCAACGCCCTTTAAAAAATTAGTCATGGCAAAATTCATATATAAATTGTTATAAAACTATATACAATGTAAATAAACTTACAAAAATACACGTACATAACAAAACACAAAAATAAGATACAAGGAAATATAAATGCAAACTACAAAAAATACTCTTTGCTAAATTCTAAAATCTAACCAAGAAAAGAACTTAAAAACCTTCTCCACTACTTTATCATCCGCTAGCATTTCAGCAAAGCTGGCCGGCAGCTGCAGACATGAACTAAGGTGTGCTAGGCAAAAACACTCTAGCAGCACGTGTCGGACTGATAACGCTTCATTGCAGAACGGACACAGTGGAGCAGGCTCCATTCCAAATAAAAAACTATGGGTAAAGCAGCAGTGCCCAATGCGTAACCGAGGCAAACTCACTGCCATTTCATTCAAGCCTACGTGACCAGGGATCCATGCACACACCACGTTAATGCCGGAAGCGTGTAAAGTGTGGAGGGCATCCTGGTTACGCTGCACAATGGGATGGTAATTATACAGCTGCCGTAGGCTTTGAAGTGCACTGAGGGTATCACTCAGGATTAAGCAGTCCCCCAACTTTCGTCGACGTACGTGTAAAATGGCCCGGTATATTGCATAAAGCTCTGCAGTAAAAATGGAAGTGCTAGTATGGAATCCGAATGTATACGATTCGGTTCCACACACGTAAGCACAACCAACACCATTCGAGCTCTTGGAGCCATCAGTATAAATTATAAAATGGTCTTCATATCCCAATAAAAATTCTAAAAAACATGTGCAGATACTAGACATAGACATGGTAGATTTATCGTATTTGGTAATACCCAGATCTACGTGGGACAATCTGCACAACAAAGGAGGGTATGTCCTCTCCCCCTTAGGATACATCCTGGGCATTTCAGTATCAAGCTTTCTAAGGAGCTCCCGGAATTGAAAACCAGGTAGCTTTAGTTTAAGAGAAGTGTTTCTATAACGCGCATCCATTAAGGTGTTAAAGAACGGTGTACACTTTGGATGTGTAGGATGGCATTTCAGTCCACAGCCATAATTTGCTAGTAACATGTTGCGTCTGTGCTGCAGAGGAGGTTCTGCAGATTCAGCATACAGGCTTATAACAGGGCTTCTTGGAAATGCACCAACTGCTATACATATGCCACAATTATGGACTGTGTCTACTCTCTTCAGCACAGATGGTCACGTTGAGCCATAAACGATACTACCATAATCTAATTTTGAATGGATGAGTGAGCGATAAAGTTGCAATTGCACTGTGCAATCCACTCCCCACAATTTTCCACTTAGTACCTGCAAGATATTTAAAGATTGGTCACATCGTGCTTTCAGTTGTGCTATATGTGATGACCAACTAAGTTTTCTATCAAATACCAATCCAAGGAACCTAGTCTCATCTGCGAAAGGTAGCAGTTTTGCGCCTAAACGAAGCCTTAGAGGTAATCGAATCTGATGGCGCCAGAAGTTAACACAGATTGTTTTCTCAGCGGAGAGTCGGAAACCAATTTTTAAACTCCAATTCTTAAGGTTGACTAAGGTGGACTGTAGACAACGTTCTAAAAATGGTGTGTGCTGAGATGTACAGTAAATGGCAAAGTCGTCTACAAATAGGCATGATGAGACCCCTGGAGGTACACACTTCGAGATAGAATTAATCGCAATAGCAAACAACGTAACACTTAGTACTGATCCCTGTGGTACACCGTTCTCTTGAACAAAAAGATTCGAAAAAACCGAGCCAACCCTTAATCGGAATACATGGTCTTTCAAGAATTCCTGAAGAAAGAGTGGTAGGCATCCACGTATATTCCAGGTGTGTAGAGTGCATAGCAACCCTGCCCTCCAACACTTATTATAAGCCTTTTCAAAGTCAAATAATATTCCGATGTTTTCAGTTTTTAAGAAATCTGTTCATAATCTGTGTCAACATGGACACAAGGTGATCCATTGTTGAATGGCGTCGTCGAAAACCTCACTGGATGTTACTCAGTAGGTTGTGCGTTTCCAGCCACCATACCAAACGCCCATTTATTATGCGTTCCAACACCTTGCAAAAGCAGGTGGTGAGGAAAATAGGATGGTAGCTAGAAGGGAGGTGACGGTCCTGCCCAGCTTTCAAGATAGGTATAATGGTGCCTTCTCGACACTTGTCAGGAAACATGACATCAACCCAAACACGATTATAGACCTCGAGCAGGAATGCCTTACCTTCAGGTGAGAGATGTAACATTTGAATGTGGATTCCCTCCGGTCCTGGTGCTGACAGTCACGATGATGAAAGAGCATGTTCTAACTCTGCCCTGGTGAAGAGGCGGTTATAATCTTCAAGGTTTCTGGAACTTAACACGAAACCTTGGGATTCTACCTGATTCTTAATTAAGATGAACTCAGGAGCATAATTATTTGAGCTAGACACTTGAGCGAAAGCACAGCCGAAGGTATTAGCCACGTCAAACAGATCAACAACAACTCCTGCAGATGTTTTCAGACCAGCGATTGGCAAGTGGGTCGATTTTCCGGCCACGCGCCTTAACTTATCCAACACAACAGAGGAAGGTGTACGTGTGTTAACAGATGATACAAAATTGCTCCATGAGGTCTTTTTGCTATCCTTAATGATTTGCCTAGAGTTTGCATGCACTTTCTTGTACTCAATTAGGTTACTCAGGGTACGGTGTCATTGGAATACCCTTAGAACATGTCTACGAAAACGAATAGCACATCGGCAGTCTTTCGTCCACCATGGGACAGGAAATCAACTGCGGTGGGTGGTCGAACGTGGAATAGACTGTTCTGCAGCGGAAAGAATTTTCTCTGTGTTATGATCAACCAAATCATTCACAGAATCATGCTGGTTGTAATTAAAATCCGCCAACTGGGTGTAAAGGTTATAGTTGGCATGATCAAAGCGTCAGCTAGGTGTACGTGAGGGAGACACATCTTGTGCTAAGAGACTAAGAAGACATGGTAAGTGGTCACTGGAATGTAAATCAGAGATGACGTTTAACTGTAATGAAACTGCTAAGTGGGATGAACAAACTGCTAAATCAATGTGGGAATAGGTGTTAAAGGTGTCTGAAAGGAACGTTGGCTCTCCAGTGTTCAGGAGGACAAAGTTATTGCTCTCCAAGAATTTTGCAATGAAGTTGCGTCTCGAACATGCCCGATTTGAACCCCAAAGTGGGTGATGGGCATTAAAGTCTCCCACTATGAGAAATGATGTTCATAGTTGGGAAACCAGATCTTCAAGGTCAGTTAACGAGAGGTCATCAGATGGAGGTATGTATACATTGCAAATGCAAAATTAGATTGATCGCAGCTTAATCCTAAAAGCTACAGACTGGATGTCAGAGTGCAGCTGTATTGGATCTACAAATGTCATTCCTGAGGAATGGTTCTGGTCCATATGCTCTTAAACTCGTATGTTCCATTGTAGGATAGCCATGGCGATAGTAATGGGATATGATTTCAAATAAATATGCACTATACGTAGATTTTAGTGGTGGTCGGATCAATTTGCCCTTTTTCTTGGGTGTTGGGCTGGTTTCAGCAGGTTTATCCTGACTCTTCTTTGCTGCCGATGTAGCAGCATGGCCAGGTATTTCCTACTCCATATCTTCTATGGAAGAGGACCGTTTTCCTTCTGCAACTTCCAGTTCGAGAGGCTCGAACCGATTAGAAACTACGACCGACGAAGATGACTGTCGCTGGTCTGAGTTCTTCCCAGATGATGACTCCGAAGATGATCTCGGAGGAGATGCTCTTGGACTTCTCTTTCCCTTGGTCTTTTCGGGAGCAGACTTTGCACTTTCCTTCAGAAAGGCAGTTCTATCATACTGAATCTTGAACTTTATTTCCGGTGCTTGGTACATTATGGGTAATTTGGTCCTGTTGCTAGACGTAGATGGTTTGTCAGGCGACTTAACTGAGATGTTCTTATTTGCAGTAGTCTTAGATGGTGTGGACGGAGGTATAGGTGTTGTTGGCGATGCTTTTGGTTGCGATCTAGCCACTAGAACTTTCTCTGATATGGTTGCCCCGTTCATATTACATGTTTGAGTACCAGCTTCTCGTTGTAGTGACGGGGTAGCCGCCACAGAGCTGTAGGTACGGGAAAGGGCTGCAGAGGGCTTGTGGATACGAAGAAGTTTCCGGGCTTCCGAAAAGGATACCTTCTCTTTAACCCGGATCTCCTGAATAGCTCGCTCTTCAATATAACGGGGACATTCTCGTGAACTTGATGGATGTTCACCGCAACAGTTAATACATGTGGAGGTGATGTACATGCATTTTCATGCATGACGTCTCCACAGCTGAAACATGTAGGTACACCTTTACAGAATTCACTGTGACCGAACCACTGACATTTGTAGCATCTCAGAGGGTTAGGTATATATGGTCTAACCTCTATTACTTCATATCCTGCCTTTATTCTTTGAGGGAGATCTACACGATCAAAGGTCAAGAGCAGGGTACGAGTAGGGACCACTTCCCCCTCACTCTCTCCGTTGCGCACCATAGACTGCTGTTACGTCTTGTTCCTGAAGGTTCAACTGAATATCTTTGTTGGACATGCCATCCAATGCATTAGTGTTTACAACACCGCGCGAGGAATTCAGGGTCCTATGCAACTCCACTTTTACAGGATAACTGCCCAGCATTCTGGCTCTCTGTATCTTAGTTGCCTGGGATGGTGAAATTGCTTCCACCAGCGGCGTGCCATTCCTAGACTTAGTACAAGATTTTACTGCACCAGCTATGTTGTCGAGATCCTTCTGGATCAAAAACGGATTAACCGTTGAAAAATTCCTGCCTTCCTTCTTTTAATTACTAAGTAGCGAGGACCACACTCAACTACTTCTTTTACATTGTTACATTTTTTAAAATTTCTATTTAAAATGGGATTTACCATAATAGATGGAATGAGCTTCATCCCCCAGTGCTCCCCACCCACCACGGAGCCCAACAAGGGGTCATCCCACTGGCATGACAGGGCTACACAGGAGATATAGCGGGCTCACTGTCCCACTCACCCTGGAGTTCGGTACAGTACCTAGTCCTGGCTGATTGATTAGGGGCGGGTTAGTCCCTAACCTCTCGTTTAGGCGAAGCAGAAACCAAAGTAGTGTAGTGGAAATCCGCACCCTCCCCTAATTCAGAAGAAGACTGTAACGAGCTCAATTGCGCATCCCTCAACCACCAGGACAAACCTTTCCACCGACACGGGTCTCCACGCACAGCCTACACGTGGGTGTTTTGTGTGACCCCTCACCCCTCAGAGCAACCCACACCGAGGGTGTCAGGTTGGCTCGGGAACCCGCGATCGGCAATTCCCATACCTACCGCAGTAGGCCCCTGAGAGGGCCAAAGCATAGTGCAAGATAGTACTATATTTAGATACTCCAGCCTAACAGCAAAGCTTGAAAATGGAGAAATGCCTCATGGGTAAAATAAAAGTGAATAGAGAAGATATTCACTCACTGCTTCACTCACACTGTTTTTCACAGGACATGTTTCAAGAGTTGTTGCTCCTATCATCAGCTGAGTCTCAACTGGTGCAAATTGTAGTGTTTTCCTCCTCCGTGTTGTCGGTAGATGGCATGATGTATTTGTCAAAAATGGAAATGGTAAAGGATGATGTTCTTCCCTTTTTAGACATGAAGATTAAAAAAATTAATAACAAACTTACTTTTGGTATTTACAGGAAACCGACATACAGGGATAATTATTGTAACTTTGTCGGTTAGTGAAATTAAAAGTCCAATTGCACAGACTCAAAATGCTCTTTATTTCCACCGAATTACAGTTGGAACACTTGCCGATTACACAGAATTACGTAGCGCACATAATTACAATTCACCAGCTCGTCCGTCACAGTTCCACTCTGCACTCATAGTTATGTAAACTCCTCCGATGCACGCACACAGTCTTCCAGTCCGTTCTCTCACTGGGCGCTCCACACGGCTGCTCGCCAAGAACTGAACTCACTCGCCACTGCAGCCCCTTTTATAGGAATATCGCAGTTTTCTGGAAATCTCGCGGTTCAGTAAATCATCACGAAGGTTCGAGGCGGCAGGGGGAGGGGAAAGAGACGGCACAGTGATGTTTTTCCAGCCACCCCTCGTTACTGCTACAAGATAAATGGGTGGGCGTGGACGAATGCCTCCCGTCTGGCCCTACTGCTGGCCGGTTCTAACGGGAGTTCCGACGTTCGGGTGACACTACTACCTCCTCAAAGCTGGTCATCCCAAACAGCACCATCGTAGCGTGCCAGGCGATCCAGGTGTACCACCAACATCTTCCCTCGGGGAACCTCCTGGATGCGGTAGACCACGTCGTTAATACTCTTCACCACCCAGTACGGTCCTTGCCATGGCTGCTGGAGCTTCGGGCAGCATCACTTAGTCCGGGTAGGGCGGTACAACCAGACCAGGTCACCTTGCTGGAACCCTTGGCTGTTGGCTTGCCTGTCGTAGCGGGTCTTAATGCGGTCGCTTGCCTTCTGGATGTTCTGGCGAGCCATCTCGTGCATGTTGTGGAGATGGTCCACCAGGTTCTCCACATACTCGGTCGCTGGCTGTTTCATTTCCGAAGGGCTTCCAAAAGCCAGGTCACAAGGGAGGCGTAACTCTCGGCCGAACATTAAGCTGGCTGGCGTCATCCCAGTTGTGTCGTGTGTAGACGAGCGGTAGGCCAGCAAGAACAGAGGCACCTTGACGTCCCAGTCTTGCTGATGAGTGGCCACGACCTTCCTCAGGTGTTCCTCTAAGGTCTTGATATCTTTCGACCATGCCATCCGACTGGGGATGTAGAGGCGTCGTGCGGGTCTTGTTAACCACAAGTCTTGCTAGTGCCTCCTTCATCAAGTTGGACTCAAAATTGGTGTCCTGGTCACCGTGCAGCTCTAACGGTACCCCAAATCGGCAGAACACTTGCTCCACGATGCAGTCTGTGATTGCCCATGCCTCTTGGTTCGGATTGGCATACACCTCCGGCCACTTAGTGAAGTAGTCCACGACCACCATTAGGTACTTGTTGCCTAGGTCGGACATCGGAAATGGTCCAGCTATGTCGACAGCGATCCGTTCGAATGGAGCTCCGACGTTATACTGCTGCATGCGACCCTGGCTCTTAGTCTGGGGGCCGCGACTCGCTGCGCACACGTGACATTGACGGCACCATCTCTCAGCGTCTGCTCGGAGCCTCAGCCAGTATTAGCGCTGTCATTTGTCAATCGTCCGATTCACTCCCAGGTGTCCTCCTGAAGTACCGGCGTGCACTTCCTCCAAGACTTCCGGAACCTTACTCCGGGGAAGTGCATCTTCCCATCAGGTGATTCCCATATCCGGAAAAGCACGCCCTCTCTGATCTTCAACGAGTCCCATTGGGCCCAGTATGACTTGTAGGTGGCGCTCCTTGGTGCAATATCCTGCCAGGTTGGTCTTGTCCCTACCTCCACTTCCCTCAAGAGTGGCCCCAAGTCTGCGTCCGCCAGCTGCTACCTCCTCAGGCCTGCGCTATCCCAGCCATCCGCAGGCACTGCTGTGACTATTCGAACTGCTGCAGCATGCTCCTTCTCTTCCACTCTTGTGCACTGGCCGCAATCTTCTAGAGAGGGTGTTCGGGACATGGCGTCAGCGTTACCGTGGCTCTTCCCTCTACGATGTTCCGAGGTGAAGTCGTACTCCTGCAGCCTCTGGACCCAACGTGCTGTCTGGCCTTCCAGGTCCCTAAACCTCAATAGTCAGGTTAGGGAGGAATGGTCAGTCCTCAGGTGGAATGGCTGACCGTACAGGTACTTGTGGAAGTGCTCCAATGTCTTAACTACCGCCAGTAGCTCCCGTCGGGTGACGCAGTAGTTCTTCTGTGCCTTGGATAGCGCCTTGCTGTAGTAGGCCAGCACCCGCTCATGGCCGTCCTGGATCTGCGATAGGACGCCTCCAATGCAATGGTCGCTGGCGTCGGTCTTCTTAAGGTACTGGAAAGCGTCTTCGGCATCCTCCGTCCACACATAAGGCCAGTGTTCCTCTGTCAGGCAGGTGAGGGGTTTAGCGATGTTAGAGAACCCCTTTATGAAGCGTCAGTAATAACTGCACAGCCCTAGGAAACTGCGCAACCCTTTCTTATCCTTTGGGCGAGGCCAATCTCTCATCGCCTGCGTCTTCCCCGGGTCTGTGGCCACTCCGGTTGCTGAGACTATCTGGCCCAAGTAGTTAACTTCCTTGCGGAAGAGCTGGCACTTCTTCGCGTTCAGCTTCAAGTTGGTCGCCTGCAGTCTCTATAGCACCTTACTCAGATTCTCGAGATGGTCTTCAAATGTTTCCCGACGATGATGATGTCGTCAGGTATAGCAGGCAGGCGTCGTAAGTCAGCCCCCTCATCACAGACTCCATGAGGCGTTGGAAGGTAGCTGGTGCGTTGCAGAGGCCAAAGGACATAACCGTGAACTGCCAGAGCCCTTGGCCTGTCGAGAATGCAGTCTTCTCCTTGTCTCTTGGGTCTAGAGCTACCTGCCAGTAGCCCGACTTCAGGTCCAGGGTTGATAACCATTGTGCATCCACTAGCGTGTCCAGGAGGTCGTCAATCCGGGGTAAGGGAAAACAGTCCTTCAGGGTGATAGCGTTCAACTTTCTGTAGTCCACGCAGAAGCGCAGCTCACCGTTCTTCTTCGTCTCCAAGACTACAGGGGAACACCAAGGGCTGTCCGCCTCTTTAATCATTCCCCTAGATCTCATTCCTCCAGCATGTCTCGTACCGCTCCTTGCTTCGCCAGCGGAACGCGTCTAGGTGGTTGCCGAATAGGCCGGGCGTCCCCGGTGTCCATGGGGTGAAGCACTTGGTCCGTGCGGGCGTAGTCATTATCACCTTGGCTGAAGACGTGCTGGTATCGTCTTAGCAGCTGTCAAACTATCTCCAACTGCTCTGTGGTCAGGTGGTCGGTCGCCCTCTCCAGTAGGCCTTCTAGCCGGGGCCACAAGAGTTGCATCGTCACCGCCTCTTTGTCTTGTCGATTGCTGCTACGCTCACCACGGGCTAGCACGTTCCCAAATCCGTCCCGGCCTGGACGTCGTGATCGATGTCCGTTGTCTCACTGGCACCTTCTCTCGGCACGGCAGCAGTGCCCTGGCTACACATAGTCCGTGTACAGTCGTCTTCTGGTCCAGCATCATGTTCCTGGTTCTGGCCTTCCAGTCACACCGTCACCACCACCTCGCTCCTCGCGGGGACAAGCACGTCTTCGTTCAAGACGACCCTGCAGATTCCAAGGCGCTCTTCGGGTTGACGGACTATAACCTCTTCTCCGTTGATCCGCAGGACCTTCCTGCCGACGTCGACTGTCGCCTCGTGGCTCCTGCCCTTCCTGGTGTCAGCAATCTCTCCCTAGGTGTCCCGGCTGTCCACATCCCCAACACAGGCCACTAGGTGTTCGCCGGCGTCCCTCGGCTGGTCTTCTGTCTCCGGTGTAGCGGACACTCCTCGCTCTCGACGTCGAGATAGCTGTTACCTTGGCCGCCTCCATCCTTAATGCTGCCGTTAGCGCCTCGTGGATGGTTTTATAATCGCCGAGCATTAGGCGCTGACGAATCTCCGGGTCTCGTACCCCGTCAACGAATGTGTAGGCAGCTTCCCGGGATACGAACTCTAGTGGGAGGTCGACTAGGGCCTTGCTAGGCAGTTTTTCAACTGCCGGGCGAACTCCTGCAGCGTCTTCCCTGGCTGCTGTTACCTTGCCTTTAGCTGGCTGCGGTACGCTGCGGCTAAGCGATGGTTTCCAAAACGATTCTCCAGGGTCTCCCAGATGTCCTTGGGCGCCGCCGTTGTCTGTACCGCTTTCAGGACTACCGCGGCCCGTCCCTGGAGGCTGGCTATTAACTGTGTGGCCTCCTCCTTTGGTGACCATTTGTTGTACTTGGCCACTGCGTCGAATTGGCGGCGGAAGACCTCGAAAGTTGACGCGCCGTCGTACTTGGGAGGTTTGATGTGTCGCGTCCCGGCGCGTCGGCCTTCAAATCCTTCAGCCTCCTGCCGACGACGTCCTCCACCATGGCGTTCAAGGACTTGACGCTGCTGTCGGCCTTTCCCTCCAGGTTGTTTACGCGGTTCGCAAGTTCTTCGACGTCTTCCACCGTGGCGTTCAATGACTTGGCGTTATTGTCGGCCTTTTCCTCTAAATCATTAAGGCGCTCGTCTACTTGACCCATCAGCTTGCCCAGCTTCGCGACGTCATCCCTCACGCCGGCCAACTGTTCCTCAAATTTGGCGGCGAGGACCTCGTTCGCCACCTTCATTTCCGTGGCCAGACTGTCGTTCGCTGCTCTCATTTCTGTGGTTAATTCAGCCTTCATTGCAGTCATTGTCGTGGCCAAGTTGTTGTTTGCCGTTTCCGTCTTCACAGCGAGGTTGTCATTCGCTGTCTTTATTTCTGTTAGTTCCGCGGCCAGGCTATTATTTGCCGCTTTCATTTCCGAGGTCAGTTCGGCCTTCATTTCCATCATCTTCTCCAAAATCTTTTCCAATGCCGCGTCCAGGGTTGTAATGTTCGGTGATGTTGTCGTCCCGCTTCCTGACATCAATGTGACTTTGTGGGTTCGTGAAATTAAAAGTCCAATTGCACAGACTCAAAATGCTCTTTATTTCCACCGAATTACAGTTGGAACACTTGCCGATTACACAGAATTACGTAGCGCACACAATTACAATTCACCAGTTCGTCCGTCACACTTCCACTCTGCACTCGCAGTTAGGTACACTCCTCCGATGCATGCACAAATCTTCCAGCCCGTTCTCTCACTGGGCGCTCCTCACGGCTGCTCGACAAGAACTGAACTCACTCGCCACTGCAGCCCCTTTTATAGGAATGTCGCAGTTTTCTGGAAGTCTCGCGGTTCAGTGAATCATCACGAAGGTTCGAGATGGCAGGGGGAGGGGAAAGAGACGGCACACTGATGTTTTTCCAGTCACCCCTCATTACTGCTACAAGATAAATGGGTAGGCGTGGCCGAATGCCTCCCGTCTGGCCCTACTGCTGGCCGGTTCTAACGGGAGTTCCGACGTTCGGGTGACATATTAAGTATAATAGAATAAGAAATGACATCAGAACTAAAGAACATATACACAACATTAAAAATGGTGAAATAGAAAAATCTGCAGCTGGTTTTCATTTTTTAAATACCAGACATGATATTAACTTGGAGATAGTTTTAATAAAACAGGTTAATCATTCCACAGACCTTTCCGTATGGAAAAAAATCTTCATTAATAAAAGTTGTCATAGAATCTGTAGCAGGATTTTATGCGATAACTGTGGACGATGGTGTTCTAAAGGCCCCACGTTGTGGTGATCATTTTGTAGCTGAATAATTTGGTGCAAAAGGTGTGAGGGATGGAAGATGGTTAATTACTCTCACCTTTGGTGATGATCTTGAATTCTGGTAGATTTATTCGAAATTCTTCAGCTGCTCAGGGATTAAGATTATTATCTCCAGGGCATAATCGCAGAGAAGAGAGAATATAAGATGATATGCAAATAAAACGACAATTATCCTTTCTTCTTAAAATTATTTCATTTGTAGATAAAATATTTTTAAAACTCTTTTTAACACTGAACAATTAGATACATTCATCAATGTTGTTGTTGTTGACTAATGGCACTGGGGATTAGTTGATTTGCATCATTTTCCCCCTAGCTCCCCAATATAAAGCCTGTAGGTCCCCACTTTTGAGACCATTACATTTGTCCAAATGGTGTTTGTTCATGACATCCTCTTTACAGATAGTACACTTGGGTGTAGGTATGCAGTGTATTTTATAAAGGTGTTCTGCAGGACAGTCATGGCTAGTTTCCATTCTAAATAGGGCCACTGCAGTTTTTCTTGGTAGTTTTTGTGTGTCAGTTTTGTCTCCAATGTTCTTATAATCCTTGTCTTTTAGTTTATCTTCTTCATCAAGTCTCTGATGTCTTTTAAAATGTAGCTTAATGTTGTTTAATTGTTTATTAATTTCAGTTTGTCTTACGAGATTTATATTTTGAATTGCACCTTTTTTTGCTAGTTGGTCAGCATGTTCATTACCTAAAAGTCCAACGTGGGCTGGAATCCATTGCAGGGTGACATGATTCGATGACATGACTTGATTCGACAACTTTAATTAAACTTCTTATTTCTTTGATGTTTCTTGTTGTTTTGTTTTTATAGTTTACAATCCCATCTATGGCTGATTTTGAATCTGTTAGATAACTATGTTTTGCTTTATGTACGGTCTGTACAGGACATTCTGCAGTGCTGCTATTATGGCTGTTAGTTCTCCATCATAATGGTTTGAAGTTTCGTCTAGTGTTAGATACTGTGCAAAATGTTTGCAGTATACTCCTGCACCAGCATCTTGTTTGTTTATAAAGGATCCATTTGTATATATTCGGAGCCATTCTTTTTCTGGATATCTTTCATTTTCTGTGGCTATTGCTCTCATTTCATCTGGTAAATTGTTTTGCTTATGTATATAGCAGGTCATTCTTATAATGCATGTCAATATATTCTGTTGGGTTTGTTTCCTCTATTGTTGTTATATTTGTTGTTATGTACTTGTGTTTTGAGTTATTGATGTATGTTCTGAAGCTTGTTTGGGTTTTTAGACTGCTTATATTATCTGCTGTGTGATACCACTTGTGTCTATTTTTGTTAACTAGCAGTTTTTGTGCTAGGGTAATTGCCTTTAGTTCATGTTCCAGTTCTATGGCCATATTTTTTGTGAAGCTCTGTAGTATGGCAACTGGTGTTGTTTTCACAGCTCCTGTTATTATTCTTAGTGAATTGTTTTGTGAGGTTTCTATTTTCCTTTTGAGTTTCTTGCTTACAGTTATCAGCAGTTCTCCTCCAAATAGTAAGTTGGGTTATATGTATGTTTTATATGTGTTACTAAGAAGGTCCGTGTTTCCACCCCATTTTTTTCCTACTAGGCGTTTTAAGATGTTCTTTTTGTTGATCTTATTTGTTACATTGTTTACATGTTCTTTCATTGACATTTTCCGGTCTAGTACTATTCCTAGATATGTTGTTGTGCATGCTTCTTGTAAATTTTTGTAATTGATTTGCAAACATATATTTTCTGTTTTGTGTTGCATTGTGAACAGCTGATATTGGATTTTTTCTGTGTTTATTTCCATATTGTGATGGTTAGTCCATTGTTCCACTATTATAATTGCATTCTCCATTGTTTTTTGTAACTTTTTATGTTTCCCAGAACTCACATTCTTTTCTGAGGTCCATATTACTAGGTTGTCGGCATACATTCCCACTTGTATGTTATCTAGTTTCTTCAGTGCATCTGCTAGGTCGTTTATAAATATATTAAAGAGAATAGCACTTGTAACAGATCCTTGGGGTAATCCAACTCGGGTGTGTTTCCAGTTGGATGTGGCTGTTTTGTACTGCACTGCAAACCATGTTTGAGATAAGGCTTGAAACCAGTTTAGCATGTGTCCTGATATGCAATATGATTTCATTTTGTGTAGTAGCATTTCTCGCCATACTGTGTCAAATGCACCTTTGAAATCAAAAAATAGTGCTAGAGAAGTCAATGTTAACATTAATTATTCTTTCAACTTTGAAAGATGCTTTTACATTATATAATGCACTGCAATGTTTCTGCAAACTTGCAGATGATATCGCACACGTCCGAACTGTTAATGCAGAAGAAAAATTTCAAATTCTTTTTCACTTATCTCTGTAGACATCTTGCTTCTACAATATCCAGACTTCTACTAATCTCATTCCCTCTAGGAATGATTGATTTTTCTCAATGTTGCCCTTGACAACTATTTCATTACATTTAAAGTCTGCATTGCCTGCTATATATATTTATCTTCTTTCCTTTTCATACACTTATCCATCACATAAATGTTCCAACACCCCCACAATCTGATCATAATGTTCAATAAACAAATCACAAAAACTTTTACAAAATCAATAATTTTTTTTACCCTCTGAGACCCAAATTCATTACAAACAATCAGCCCTAAAATACTGTTTCAAATGATGAATTATGAAACTCCACCACTAACATTTTTGACAAATAAATCATGTTCTCTACCAACGACACGGAGGAGGAAAACACTACAATTTGCACCAATCAAGACTCAGCTGATGATAGGAGCAACAGCTCTTGAAACATATCCATGAAAAACAGTGCGAGTGAAGCAATGTGTCAATATCTTCTCGATTCACTTTTATTTTAACTTGTACTTTACTGTCTCTACACTACTTTCAAATTTTATAATTTGCCTCATGAATATTTACTAGGAGTTGGTGGCTATGGTTGCAGGCCATATTTTATCGCCCCAATTATAAACCCACAAACTGCTGCTGAGCAACGTTTTAACAATGCACATATAAGAACCAGAAACACAGTGGAGAGGCAGTATGGAGTTTGGAAAAGGGGGTTTCCAGTACTGTCAATGGGGTTAAGATATGACCTGCAAAATACTGTCAATAATCGTAGCCACAGCAGTGTTGCACAACATTGCCAAGGTTTCAGTTTCGAGGAACCTGCTACACCATCTACAATGAGTGAGGGGAGCAGACATTAAGGAAAAAATGATCATGATCCAACAGAACATCAAATGTATTGTAATGACGCAGTATCAGGAAGAGCAGTGGGACATGTAATAATAAATTAACACTTTAGTTAAGGTACTTATGTTATTTATTCTTAGGGATCAATTAAAACACTTTTTATTTTTCCAGTATTTTAGTTTTTCTTTTAATACCAATATTTTATACTACTTGATTCCCACTTCCTTATCATGCTCCTTATTCATTAGTGTAACTGTGACGTCAGAACGTCAACATGCTTTTCAAAAGCATCTATAATGCTTGTTAAAGATTTCGGTTTGGGCGGCATCCTGCGTTCCTGCCACATTTTTGGAGCAGAGTTGAGCATAGTATCTCAGCTCCTTCTGCTGGCATAGAAGTTGGTGTTGCTTCCTGTAGCTGGAATTTCTGTAACAAAGAAAAAAAAAAAAGTGTGTTAATTTGCCTTCAAATTGTACAATTTGCATCAAAAAATTAACAATTACGAAATACATATTGGGAAAATTTTGAAAACAATTTATTTGCAGATATTAATGGAAAAATGAAGACAAAAACAGCAAATTTAAAAAATAAACTTAAAAATTAATTAAATTTAAAGGGAGTTGATTAATGACACTAAACAACACCTACTTTTAAATTTTTCTGGAACATGTTCCAGAGACTTTGCCTCCATCCTCAACCGGCCATCAACTGGTTCTCATTGGTGTAGTTGACGATATTTTGTCATAGGTCTCCTCTGGTGGTGGTTCAAGGAACTTGCTGAACAAATCTTTCTGGGGGATGTCGAAATTGAATATTTTGTTCCTATTTTTTGAAATGAAGATTTGTTCCTATGTGGATAGTTCTTGTTTTCCTGATGTATGTTTTAGTAGTTTTGGTTCTGGATTTATGTTGTGGTTTTTTTTTCCCAAAAATGCGTGGCAACTGCTGATTTTTCTAATTGTTTATATTTTATGTTTCTAAATTTCTTTTGGCTTTTCCAATATAAATTTGACTACAGTCACTGCATTCAATTTGATATATACCAGATTTTTTGTTAGATGGAATGGCATCTTTGATGTTTGAGCAAATTAGGTTTTTTAAGGAGAAATAGTTGACTGGTGCTAGTTTAATGTTTTGGTTTATGAAGACTTTTTTGAATTTATCATAGGCCCATGGATGGTAAGTGAATTTTTTGAAAATCATATTAGTTTCTGTAGCTGAGAGGGTTGTGGTTTCCTTTATTAGCTTCTTCTTTTTTGCTAAGTTCACTTTTTTGTCTACTAATGATTTGGGAAAGTCATTTTTTGTGCTATTTCAATAATTTAACACAGTACTCTTTTCTTAGAATAACTGTAACTTATTGCTTGGCCTGTAAGTCCTGCCTGTGTCTCTGTTTTATACAATGTGTTAGGGGAATGAGTGCACAGACTTCAACAACAACCACAGTAAAAACCAAATGCTCCAAAATAGTTCAACAAATTAAAAATGAAAAGAAAATTAATGTTGACATCATGAAAGCCCTTAAAAAGAAACCAGTTATTTATAGTAAAGCAGACAAGGGAAATAAACTAGTAATTTTGGAAAAAGAAGAATACGTTAAGAGGATGGAAGATTTGTTAGAAGACAATAATTACCATAAAGTAGAAACTAAGCCATTAAAGTACTGCATTGAAACCACAAATAAAACGTCCAATAACATGTATGTGTTTTAAAAGGATGAATAAAGAATGAATGAATGAATGAATTTCTCTAACAAAAATATGCATTGAACAAAACTTCTTCAGCTTTAATGGAAAACACTACAAGCAGAAATCAGGGTTATCAATGGGAAACCCACTTTCACCTTTTTTGACTAACTTATTTATGAGTGCATTTGAAACACATATTAAAAAGGCCTTCACATTGATCTTCAAAGTTTGGTATAGGTATGTTGTATTGTATTGTATTTATTTCATCCTTTGGAACATAATACATATGTTATAGGACACGTCAGTTCAAGATTCAAAGATAAATATAAAAAGTTACATAAGACTAAAAACTGTAACATATACAGGATCCAACAAAAGTCTAAAGTAGAAAAACCAAATAAATATGAATTATATAAAGACCATAGAAAAATGCTATATAAAAGTAATTGTTCACAAATGTGGAGTTTACTCTACTTCATGATTTAATTCAATTCAATTTATTTTGTCCTTTTGATTGATATCAGACACGTCATAGTATAAAAACTACATTAATGTCCACTGTCATTATTTACAATCACTTAAAACTAATTAACATTTAAAAACTCTTTTACAGAATAAAAGGAATGTTGCAGTAAAAAGAGTTTTACTCCCTTTTTAAAATGTATAAGGCTCTTCATTTGTTTAATATTTTCTGGTAGCCTGTTGTATAATCTTATACCTGAAGATTTCCGTTCTACAACTTTGAATGTGAAAGTCATCTTTCTGACGTGTATTGTATTTGTGAGTATCGGCATTTTTGTAATTTTGTATTTGTAGTTTATTTTGTTTTACATGGATCACTAATTCCAAAATATACATACATGCTGTGATGATGACATCCAATGTTCAGTATAGCACAATATATCAACATCTTTAAAATCTTCATCCAAAAATACCTCTAACTGTATCAATTTATAAATAACGAACATCTTTGCAATTGTACCGAATAAACATTTAGATGATGCATTAAAATTACTCAATATGCAAGAAAGGACTATCAAATTCACAATAGAAAAGGAAATCAATGGACAACTCTTTCTTGGATCTAAATATCATCAGGAACAACACAAAAATAAAATTTGGAATTTACAGGAAACCAACACACTCAGAAAATTACATAAAAAATAATAGCCACAACCCAATTACACATAAACATGCAATAATAAACAGCCTTACACACAGACCAGTCAACATACCCATGGAAAAAGAAGAATATTTCAAAAAACAAAAAGCAATAATACACATAGCAGAAGAAAATGGATAAAACAAAAGTTTGGTGTTGAAGAAAATTAGAAAAGCTAAACTAAAGAAAATCATTAAGGAAGCAACCACATTTACAAAAGAAAAAGAAAGTAACAGCATATTCAGTTCATTCACATATCACCCAAAAACATTTAATAAATTTAAAAAGATCTTCAAGGAACAAAATATCATCTTGGCACCTACTAATAAACACTCAATTTTAAAATTGCTAAATTCAAAAACAAAAGATGAAATCCCATCAGTTAACAGATCCAGAATATACCAAATAAGTTGTAAGAATTGTGAAAAATGCTACATAGGTCAAACAAAAAGAAATCTAAAACCAGAGTCAAAGAGCACTTTAGAAACATCAGATTGAAACAAGAAGATAAGTCAGCAGTAGCATTTCATTTTTGGAATGCAAATCATGACATTGATCCAAATCCAAAATTATTAAAAGGAGTGATAAACCAAAATAAACTGACAACATGGGAGAACATATTCATATGGAAAAATAAGGATCGCGTAATGAACTTTGAAATCTCACCAGTAGATAATTTGGCAAAAAAGTTCATAGTTCCACCACCAGAGAGAGAGAGAGAGAGAGAGAGAGAGAGAGAGAGAGAGAGAGAGAGAGAGAGAGAGAGCAGACAACAACAGATGCCAATTGGAAAGAGATTGAAAATGGAGGCGATTGCCTTTGAAACTAGTCTTCTCATTAATATAAAAAGTGACGAGTATCAATAAACCAACTACAAATAATTTTTGTGACAAATACATGTCGAAACTTGAAACATGTATGTCATGTCTATAAGTGAATAAACCATTATTTATATTTATATTTATTTACTTGTTGCGCAGTAAGGGAGGTTGCAACTAACAAAAATCTGATCTAAACATGTTTCTGGGAACAAGAAATGTGTGTTGCATTCTGAATTAGCTGCTTAAGATTATGGGAAGCAGTAATCAGTAGAAATTTAGTTCTTATACAGGAATCTACTAAAAAATCAACATTAAAGACTCCACATATAATTATGGGAAGTTTTCTGTTCTGTAAGATACCCAGCATCCTTTCAAGCTTATTAAGAAAGATAACAATAGTGCCATCAGGAGAGCTGCATACACAGGTAACCAGAAATCTAAAATCAAAATAGATGACTTCACATACAACATGCTCAAAATTAAATTCATTTAAATAAGTGTAACATTTTTGTACAGTAGACCCAATCTCAAAACACACCCCCATTTTTAATACTGACCTACAGTAAACAGTTACCATGTCATAATTAGGAATTACATAAAGTGAACATTCATCGGCTTTGAGCCAATGTTCAATCAAGCAGACTATATCTACATTTATATATTGCTGATTGACAATTAGATCAAGATCTAACACTTTATTTCTTATGCACTGAATATTTTGCAGCATGAGCTGTGGGGATTTGTTAGAACAGGAGAGAGTAATTTCACTAGCGGACTGCAATTTTTTTTTTTTTTTTTTTGTAATTTATGTACTCCAACGTTAAGTCATATCGGATGATGAATGGAATGGATTAAATGATGCTCAAATGAGCCCGGGGTCCATGGAGCTTAGAGTTACATAACATTCGTCTTTCAGGATAAGGGAAAACCCCGGAAAAACCTTATCCAGGTAACCCACCCTGACCGAGATTCGAAGCTGACTGCAATGAATTTGCACTTACTATTTCATTCACCCTTTTAGATACTAGTTTTTCTCCAATACCTGAGTTTCTTATTCTACTTGTATATCTAAAAAATCCAGTGAATCATCTTTAGCAACCTTAGAGTTCACTGTATCTACATACACCTGGTGTAAAATCCGAGCTGATCTTCTTTTACCATATGCATTGAGGTGTAGCCCATACCTTAAACGCATGTTGCGATCAGCTGTAGATGCCTTTACTAATTTAACGTTATCATAGTTCCTACACATGAGAGCAATGTCCTTGTTAACCCTATCTATAACACTATGAATTGGAGAATTTACAGGCAAGTCATACCTTATGGGAACATCCACTATAATAACATTTGTATATGATAGGTTAGGTAGTAATTTATCTATACAGACACTGATGTTTTCTGGATAACTAAGTTCAATATTGTTACTACCATCAATGATCACCACACAGTCTGTTTTGTTGAACTCCTGGTAGAGAACTGGCACAGATTGGAAACAAAATGTCACTAACCTTTGCACCAGGTTTAACCCTAGTTTGGCCTCCAGGGTATCTTGAATATTGGAGATCTGCCGTGGCTGTCACTGAATATGAGCATTTTTCCATCTCTGTTCTTGAAGTTCCATTTGGCACCTCATATTGAGTCCCTTGTATTTTCTCCTTCTGAAGTAGGTGCCAGTATTGTCAATGTTGTTTAAAGGTGAATAGCGATTAAATGTTGTTAGCAGTTCTCTTCCAAACTGCACTGTACCTCACTTAGGCCTTTTTGAACTGGATATTGTTTTCCATTCATTTGTTGCAGCGTATTTACTAAGATCAGAGTTTATTGTTCCTCCATTTGGACACAGGATTCGCTTACTTCGGCTTACACTGGAGTACTGTCTTTGGCTGTAGTACTTCACTTCATTATATCCATGATCTGCACGCGCAAAATTTACTTTGAGGCCTTCAAGCATTTCTTTAAGTTCTGTAATTTCCTTCTTCAGTTTCTCGTTTTCATTTTTCAGGATACTAGCATCTTCTCTATTTTTGCTTGATGTACTTTGCCCTATTTTCAGAGTGTCATTTTCACTTCAGAATCTTGTTATTTCCTTGTGTGCTTCTCGTACATCTTTGTTCAAGAGATCAATTATAAAATGCAGCAACACCACCATTTTTTTCTCGCATGTGTTTACAAACTTTTTGGTAGAGGTACAAATTGTTTGTTTCTCCAGCTCACTTTTATCCTCTGCATTGTCTTTATGCGCATATTTTTTAACATCACTGTACTTCATTTTAAAATAATTTTCAGCCACTATACCGTTAGGATTAGTGAAATATTTGCTTAACTTGAGCTGCTTACTCCGGGTTACAACTCCATTCATCGCCATATTGTCAATGCAGACATATATATGTAAGATTTGAAACTCTGGCGACAAACATTACTATAACATGTACCATATAACTGCTTCATTTTTTAGCAATTGTTTAGTTCATTACTGTTGGTTATGGAAAGACAAAGCAGACCCAATTGCACAAGCACCAAGGCCCAGTTCAGCAGTAGCCAAAAATGTATTCTCTTTGGTATACCAATTTGACATCAATGTTATTATCCTATGTAAATATTAATAATTCCTACAAAGGTAGTCAGAAATAAGTATACCACTAGAAAAATAATAGTTATGTTAATAAGTGCATTACATACAAAAATAAATGACTGTGACTACTGCAAATGAATCTGCTCTGTCCACCACAAGAAGGAAAGGCCGAGGAATGTGTAATGTAATCACTTTTGCTGTATTTATGCTCGCTTTCGGATGTGGTAAGGATGCTACTTTCATGTGAAATACAGTGTCGTCACATATCTGACCCATACATAATAACTATTACTGCAGTAACTGAAACAAGCATTATATCTGGCAGCATGGGTGACTCATATGCATGTCATATACTCATTTCGTAGGAAACAGATCCACTACCAGAGCAGATAAACAGTTCAAATTCCTCTCCCTCTTCATGCCCAGTTTGCCTTCTTGTGGTGTGCGACAGTACAACAGCAGTTATTTTTATCCATTGCCAAGAAAGAATAAAATATTACATATATTTTAATTATTTTGCATTATTTTCCATCAACTGATGTAAATAATTCAATTTCCAAAAATTATAATATAACTCCCTTGTTAGTCCATTCCATGCAGTTCTCTTTTGGTAATAAAAATGTTATTAAAATCTTTTTATTTGTTACATTTATACCCCACCTTTAACTGCTATGGTCATATTGGCGGCCATTCTCCTTTGGAACACATCGAAGTTAACTCGTATTCGTTGGGTTCTTTAAATCATTAGATCACACACACGCATTCTCACTTTCATTCAAACTTCCAGACTCCAGGGAAGATGAGGAATTTTCTTGGTCGGAGAAAAATCCTCACCCCCACCGCCGGGAATCAAACCCAGGACCCCTAGCACGGCAGGTAGGTGCTCTACCAACTGAGCTAGGGGCCAGCCTTAAATAATTTGTTACTAATCCCTCACAGATAAACTCCACGAAAGTGTTACTACCAGCATCATAAGCCATGGCATCACTGCATTTAGTTATAAGGCACTCAAATCAGTTAAGAGTATTACATACCATCTGCTATTGCTGCCTCTTGGTATTCAGCATCACTATCAAATGTGTTGTGTAATGGTGTTGCAGTTGTCCCAAGCATCTCTTTTAATTTGGGGTGTACGACATCTATGCGCTTTCTTTTTCCTCTTCCTGTCTAGTACACCTCCAGTTTTTCATTAGACAGGTGCTTTTGTGCTTTCGTTTTTAAATTATCATAGCACATTCTTAATTTTGCAGCACTTCTTTGTGTTACCCCTAAAACAAAAGCACTTTATTAGAACAAAAGCTGCAAAGCATGCCTCTCAATATAATAATGAATACTTATAAATTGTTGTTCAGAAGATGATGCCGATTATGTATAATTGGTAACCTTTTTTCTCCTGTTTTGCAAGAGCATGTTTGCTTCACTCTCAATAATCACAAATCCATAAGTTAAAAATTAAACAGTATTTTGTTTAACAGCTATATAGTTGTCATGAAGTACCAGCGTTGTCAATGTGCTAGAATTTCATTCCACAGTACTCTTTATACATACCGGTAAATCTAATGACATGCAGCTGTCACTTTCTAGCACACTTTACAAACCATTGGTCTGTGACAGGGATGTGTCGGCCAGTACGAGCCACCCAGATTGACTACACAATAAAATATGAAAAACTCAATATATCAGTATTATTTTACCCACTGTTGATAAATAATTATAAATTTAACCAGAAGTTAGTTGCCGAGCAACATATTCTAAAAACAACAGACCACTGAAATACTTCAGCCAAAATCATAATGTTGGAATAATGTAACATTTTTAGCTTACCTGGACTGCTGTTAAATTGTAAGGCCAGCTCTCCCACGTGGCCTCCTCCTTTTTGACAGTAACTCCATCAGTTCTTTTATTTTTAATCACTTCTCTGAACTGAGATCCCAGGTCTAATAAAATATCTACTTTGTAGGTAGAGAAATTTAGAGGTCCTTTTGGTTTCCATTGTGTAGATACTCAAGTACTTCTGCTAAAAAGCTGTTTACCTATGTGTTTCTGCCTTGACAAATGCTAAGCGAAAAACAAACAACAATTGACGAACACAAGGCAGTGAACTTCCGGGTGTGTTCAGTAGCCTTCTCAACAATTACATCTGAAACGAGCAGTGTGCTCTAAGTCAGTGAGTGCGTGTCAAGATAATCACAGCTAGCTAAACAGAGATTAACAATGATGCACCAGAATGTAAGCTTTACCACAATCAACTTTTACTACATTTAAGTTAACATTTCTTAAACGGTTTGTTTAACAAGGTTGGTGCACACAGCCATTTGCAGATGTTCCACACCCCAGAAGGCCCTCTGAAATCTATATCAACACAGTTGATGTCATGTTAGTGGAAAACTGTCATTTATTGTTAACAAATATTGCAGAGATTATGAATATATCTTATGGATCAACTGAAGACATTATACTAAATGTTCTATGGTATAGAAAAGTTGCAGCAAAGTGCGTCCCTCATGTGTGATGAGTGACGAACAGAAGGCTCACGGTGTGAAGGCACGTCAACGATAGAACCAGATTTTTTGGACAATGTTATTACATTTGACAAATCCTGCTTTCATCTTTATGACCCAAAGCTATAATAGGACAGTGACCAATGGAAACATTATTCAAGTCCAAGACCCAAAAAGGCCAAAGTTCAAACAAGTGCAGAAAAGTTATGCATCTTTTCTTTTTAATAAGCAAGACGTTGTATATGATCATATGATGGATAAGCAACATACTGTTGCTATGAATTACTATTAAGTATTGAAGGGGCCATCAAGGAGGAAAAGTGTAACAAAAAGACCACATCTGGCTAAAATGGGATGTATCCATAAGGATAATGCACTGGCTCATCACACCATAGGCACCCAGTGATGTCTCATCCAACTTATTCACAGACCTAGCACTGTGTGACTTGCACACCTATTTCTTGCAGTGAAAAAAGAGCTTTAGGGTCGTTATTTTCAGAGGGAGGGAGAGCTGAACAATAAAATTTTGAATGTACTCAACAGACTACCAAAATGGGACTTAAGGGAGTATTTGGAATGCAAGAATTGCATTGTCTCCAAGGGAGATTACTTTGAAGGTCTGTAATGGAATTTTATTAAAAGTGAGCAGTATTTTCCACTTAAAAATAATTTTGGTTAATTTTGACATCCCTCATAAATAAGGGCATGTTCTTCAGCACTTGCTAGCATATAGTCTCTAGGCCAAAAAAAGTTACAGAGAGCTATGTACACACAAGAAGAGATTTTGGATGTTTCCTTGAAGAGAAGGCTTTGAACTGTTACCTCCATTACTGCTATTCAGTGAGTTTCCAAGAGCTACGTGTCAACAAGAGCATCTGTAACAACTTAGCTTATGAAGGCATATGTTGTGTGCTGTTACTCAACATCTGCTAGTGTCAGCAGGCAATAGAATATTCTAGAAGAGCCCTCAGTTCACTACTTTGGCAGCTATTGGAAGAGAGGAGCCCTGCATTTGACACTTAATGAGAAATCAGACGGGAAAAGCTCTTTGCATATATTGGTTACATGTGGAGAATAAGATGCTTTGCATTGGTTACACTGTTAAGGAAAGAAAAGATATTGACAGGAAAAACTGGACAAAATCATATTATCATCACAATCATTCTAAGTATTCGGACAGACAATTTGTTATACTGTTCATTTGTGATGATCTATATCAGCAACATCCAGGGTAAAAAATACGACTCATCTAAAAATTAATAATCCAGGGTACTGCTTGATGTACAAAACTGTATAAAATTTCTATCCACATGGATTAAACTCTTGGATAAACTTAATTTGTTTGGCATTAAATGAACAGAAGGAGCAATTTATCACTTCTAGAAGTAATAAAACAAATATTTGCCAGAAACCAGAAGCATAAAATTGATATTTTCTTATTTTGTTATCTAACAGAATTAACTATTTCACAAGAGAAATATCCTGAGGTTGCTTGGAGGTAACAGTAACAAATGCAGAAAAGCAATGCATGAGGTGATGAGATAGAGAAATTATGCACTTTGTGGAAATTTCTAAAATCTGCTAAGAATAAAAATCAATGTAGGGTTTTTAACCCCCCTGTATTGATGACGAGATGCTCACATAGGTTAGCAACAGTGTTTAAACAATATGACAAACCTAGCTTGCCAGTGGATGCTGGCTAATGAATTACATATAATTGCTGTTTTAACTATCATGTAGCATTCAAAGGAGCTCCATATCCATTTAGGAGGTTGATGTACAGAAAAAGCAATCCTGTTGGCACTGTGAGAACAAAGAAGGTTATGTCTTCTGATATATTTCATAATATAGTAAAATATGGCAAGTACAAATCACAGTCTGCTTGAATGTGTTGTGTTGAAGTAACAATCTTTATTCCTATCAATGAAACATGAAGCTGCTCACATTACAACAGGAAGCTGAGAAGTAAAGGTCCACACCCAGAGGGGAGGTAAAGAAACTAAAGCATGCCCTTGAGCACCAAATATGAATAGGAAGTAAAAATTTGCAAGATCATTTGTTTCCTATGTAACGATACACAACAAAAGGTTTCACGAAAGTATTTTTCTATGCGTGATTGGAGGAATTTAGTAACAGTTATGTCAAAATTAATCAGAAAAACTATTTGTAGTTGGTTTATGGACACTTCATCACTTACATTTTACTATCGAGGGACTAGTTTCGGAAGTCATTGCTTCCATTTTCAACCTCTCTCCAACTAGCGTCTGTTGTCTACTCTCTTCCCTCTGGTGGTGGAACTATGATAGCTCATTAATTCATAAATTAATTCATTCATTATCAGTAGATAATTTTACAAAGAAGTTCATAGTTCCACTGCCAGAGGGAAGAGAGCAGACAAAAGATGCTAGTTGGAGAGAGGTTGAAAATGGAAGCAATGGCTCCCAAAACTAGTCCCTCGATAATATAAAAATTTAAGTGGCATGTCAATAAACTGACTACAAATAGTTTTTCCGATTAAGTATTTTTCTATCTGCTAGACATGTGCACATTCATTTGTGTTTCACAAGACGACTTAAGTCTACACAGACTTTAGAACCAATGTCACCTATCAGCTACTTTAAAGTATGACTCAACCAAAGTCCAGTGCTAAAGGTCAAGTTCCATACCATTGAAACTACATGCTAAAATATGTAATTCCTTTTCAATATATATATACACACACACACGGGCAGAAAAAATGTTTTGTATGCCGCAGAGAAACAATTAAGTGCTTTTAAATTAATTGTTCTTTCACACTGTTATGTGTAGGGTAAAGTATGGAAACAGAGTCAGACTGAAAAATTCAATACCATAGCCGGAATTTGAACCACGGATTTTCTGGTTGCCATCCAGTCACTCTAACCCTTGAGCTACTATGGCCAATGTGCCAACATGACAGTTGGAGTCAGAGATTTTAATGTCCTGTCGGCACATTGGCCCTAGTAGCTCAAGGGTTAGAGCGGCTGGACAGCAGCCAGAAGATTCGTGGTTCAAGTCCCAGCTATGGCTATGGCTATGTTCAGTCTGACTCTATCTTTCCATACAATTAAGTGCTTATTTGCATTTATTAAATAAAAGTAATGATTATGTAATCCGTAACTTGTCTTTTCAGCTTTGCTCTTTGTTCCTCTCATCCACTATACACATTATTATACAACCAATAATTTTTCCATGAACATTTAGGTATTTTTCAGATTACAGCTAAATTCTGTGGTACCCTTCAGGAAGAACAAAACTACCAGTATCATAAAATATGCAGTGTGGGAAGAGAGGTCAAATATTTTAAGCTCTTTTTTGTGAGGAAGCCTCCCTTTCTGCTCCTTCAATGAAAAATGTCAACGTTTATATCCTAGCTCACTCCATCTGAAATGTAGGGCAACATACCCAAATAGAATGTCTGGAATTCCTAATTATATGAAAATGTATTATCTTTGCTTACTTAATTCCAGTTACACCTTCGGTGTGTCCATTCAATTGTTCTATCTCTGTTAAATGTGTTACATCATAAACCTTACAGGCACAGTCAGAAAGAGCAACAGCTAATCTTGAATGACTTCTGAAACGAAACAAAACAAAAAAAAAAGCAATTAATATAATTTACTTTGTATCATGTCCTAAGAGTTTCTATTTGTATTTCTCTGGTTTGTTAAGAATATGGAGTTTCTATGTAAATAAGTAAACAGTGGTGAAAAATCAAAATAATAAACATTTGGTATTAAGGCATTTTACTATGAGGGTTGATCCATTAGTCTCCTGCCTCATAAGCATTATCATCTGCATAAAATAAAAATACTGTTGTATCAGGTATCTGCTACATAAGTAACTGCATCTGTGACTACCACCTACTGTCTTCAGTTGAGTTACTTGTACAATTTTCAGTTAAATATTCTATTTACCTTCTCATTATCAGAATAATATTAATATTAAAATACTTTTATTACATATGAATTATAGATCAATATTGGAATAAGTTTATATGTATATTCACATGATTTTATTTAAATTTGGAGTCCTAGTTTGTTCTAGTTTTTACTTCAAGATGTCCTCAGTTCCCAGAACTTCATTTGGTAATCCTAATTTGGTTTAAGTAAAATTGGTAATCCTAACTCATTTGTTAAATAAATAAAACCTTTCAAATACAAGCATATCAACTGTTGCATTCTTGACTTCTAAACTCACTTGGTTATATCTACAATTGGCCCCTTATTAAGTTGATTAGTATTTTCAAAGATTTAGTTTTATGCACCAAGAAACATATGACAACATAAAACAATGTTCTATGATTTAAGTTAATTGATGGAAATTAATAATTTCTTCACACCAGTCTTATATAGGCTAAGGTCGACGATGGCCAACTTGCCGTCATGACAAGCCATGGTAGCTCAATGGGTAAGAGCGACTGGACAGAAACCAGGAGATCCATGGTTCAAATCCTGGCCATGGCATTGAATTTTTCATGTTGACTCTATCTATCAAAAACCTTAGCCTATGTATGCTAGTGTGAAGAAATGATTAATTTCCATCAATTAACTAAAATAATAAGAGTTAAAATAACGAAGCCTGGGACTCAAGTACTTACAATAGTAAGTCACCACAAATGGTGTATCTTGAATGTGAGAACCCCTAGTGGTTTACCGGGGAAATATACGAGTCAAATGTCATGACAGCAAGTTGACCATGGTAGCTCAATGGGTAAGAGCGACTGGACAGAAACCAGGAGATTTATGTTTCAAATACCGGCCAAGGCATTGAATTTTTCATGTGGACTATCTATCAATGTTCTATGATATAGAATATACAATATGTGCTTTGATGTTATAATCAGTAGCTGATGCACACATTTTCTTTTCTTTTTTAACAATAAATATTGTTATGTTACCATTTGAATTGTTGAAGGTACTATTTACAACTTACATAGTAAAAATATGTTAATAAAACATTATAACAAAACACAGTTCAAAGAACGCTTAATACACCTAAATATGTTTTAGAACTAAATGAGAGACTACTTATCTTTATAACTTCAATGTTATATTACGGCTATACTTGCACAAACTTTACAGTACATATGTATGCATGCAAGATTGTAAAATATTTCAACACTTTTCATTTTGCAATGAGCTAGGTGATAACTAGGGAGCGGATTTTATCCTATTTGCCTATTTTATTCCTTTGTTCAGAAATGTAGGCTTTTAAGTTCTAAGCACGTTTCCTATAATTATTAGCCTAATTTTTTAGTTTTATGGTGCATATAAATGCCTATTCCATACGTTTGTGCCTATTCTGCTTATTAGTGCCTAAAACTGCCTTTTTAGCCGATTTCTTCTGCTTGTAATTTGTGGCAACAGCTTTTGTATTTGTTAGTGTCAACATGAAGTTTTCGAGGAAGAGAAATTTCTTACTTCTGCACATTGGATACACAAAAAGGGGTTTATTAAGGAGACACATCTGTGCAAATTGACCCAAAACTTACAACAATCCCAAATTTAGTTTTTGTCTTAAAATTAATATAGACATACATCAATAATATGAAGTTTTTTTTTTGTTTTTTTTTTTTTCTAGCAGCAGTACAGAAAAGTCACATGGCGATTTAGATAATCCTACACCTGTATCGTAGCTGCTATTACGTAATTTTAACCTCAGATATATCAGATTCCATATTTTCTGCATTTTCCTAACATCACAATGTTCCACAGGATCCAGTTTTCCATTAATCTGTATGAAATTCTAAACATGCCTGTAAGGGCAACTGCATATTAAGTGTACCCATTTACATTTGCTGTGTTTTTATTTGTATTGAAAAGGAATATAATGCTTCTTACTGAAAATGCTTAGGAAAATAAAAATTGTTAAATAGGTATCATTATTTTTTCCCTTCGTTGATATGGCGAAGACAAATATTTCACATAGGTACATGTCATTAATAAGTTAAAATGGGTGCAGAAACTTATACCTCAAGCATTACTTTTTAAAATTACAATATGTGGGACATTTTGAAAATTGCCTGTAATTTAGACATAAACTGTTAATTCCTCAGAAACTATTGTAACCAGAAAGCTGAAACTTGGTATTATTCCATTCCTGATCGATCACAAAAATAAATGTTATAAATTTGAAACAAATCTCACAAAAGGTTCATATATTTCAATTTTCATCCTTACGCTCCCTCCCCAAAACCCATGTTTTTTGTTTTTCGACATAATGGTTCTTACTTAGTGAAGAGGATTTATATGTATTTTAATTATACGACAATATCTGTTATTTTAACTTGCTGTGGAGCCATTTATGAAATTTGGAATAATTAATGTAGAACTATTTTACCTAGGGAACTGCAAAATAGTATGTGTTTAGTGAATTTGTTGCAGCATATGTTGCGATGATTGTTATTTGTTATAGTGCATATATAGTGCATGTTAGGAGCCATTTTACTAAAATTGTGTATTTCTAAGTGTTTACTTAGCAAACTTTTAGTGCCTATTTTGCTCATTTTTAGTGTCTTTTTGCCTGCCTTTTTGACACATTTTTAGTGCCTATAAATCCACTCCCTAGTAATAACTCACATTATTAGAAAAACATACAAAGAGATATTTAAAAATAGTTTATAAAAATAAAGATTTTTTTCAGAAACAACAAAGCCAATTATACTGAAAAGAAACTTGCTCAGAAAGGCATTCCAGAAAACTCATATCCTTGTACAGAAGTTGTTTTTCAGAAGGTCACCGCACTATCAACACAATAACGTGTGCCACTGACATTAATTTGCATTAAGCAAATATAGTCATTTATTTATTTTCATCGTTTTATAACACAATACATGCTTTTTGGATACGTCAGTTAAATTTATATTACATATTAAAAAAAGCGTACAATATTACACAATTATATAACATTTCACAACAACAACAACAATAATAATAATAATAATAATAATAATAATAATAATAATAATAATAATAATAATAATAATAATAATACATTTCTATGTAGTTACTTTACATATAATAGTTACAGAGTAACATTTTAGTTTACACACCATTCTACAAAAATCATTATTACTAACTTTCTATTCCTCAAGCGAATAGAAAGAAGACGTTATACAGAACTCTTTTAGTTCCCTTTAGTTCCCTCTTTTAGTTCCCACTATGGCACGCTACAGAAACTGGTGCACTGCTTGGATGGAAACTCCATTTAGAATTTCAATCAACAATGGCTAACACAATAATAGGAACAATAATATTGTTAATAAGAATGGAATATGAAATTAATTATTTTGCCCACCTCAGTAGCATAGATGGTAGCATGTCCACCTCAAGTTCAAGAAGTTCCAAGTTCGAATCTTGGTCAGAGTGAGTTACCTGGATAAGGTTTTTTTCCACCGTTTTCCTTTATCCTCAAAGACGAATGTCGAGTAACTCTTAGCTCTATGGGCCATGGGCTCATTTGAGCATTATTTCACCCATTTCATGCACCATCCAATATGACTTGACATCGGAGGACGTAAATTACAACACAGAACTATGAAATTAAGATAGTTTTGTCACTTATTACCAAATTATAGATGTAGAGCTCCAATTCTTCAAGGCTTAAAAAAACATAATTGGCATATATCAAATGTAAACTGCAACTAAGTAAATGTTGAATTGGTTTGAAAAGTAACTCTAAGCTTTTGGTGATGTTAATACATGTAGGTAGTTCCAGCAGAGATACATATAAGCAATAAACATAAATCAATTTATTTCACAGCCTAGCTTAAAACCATCTACCTTATTATTTATTTTTCTATGCTTTAGAAGTTACAATCTCCTTCAGAGGGGAATCAAGGATATAGTAATACAGTGTACACAAAAAAACTTAGTGAAGAAGTTTACTCTTTTTTAAGCTCTATTTCTGAACAAATATGAGAACTTACCTATTACTATTCATGTGAAGTACATATGTTTTCCTTGTTGCAACTGCTCTTTCTTCTGCTAGATGAAAATGAAAATTTAAATCTTCATCCAAAGCATTGTCATTAATGTTTTCATCTCCATCACTTAAAATGTCCAATTCTGCCATGCTTTAACCTGTATTAACACAAATTAACATTTACATGCAGTACTTCAATTACGATTGGCATGACATGAATCTGCCAGAGCACAAAATCTTTATTCAGAAAACATTGCTATGCATTTAATATTGAAAAACGGTTTCAAGCGTATATTTTTTTTTTTTAATTTGTAAAACCTCCTTTAAATTTTGTTGGGCTCAGACAGAACCCTCTGTGATACATCAGACCTTAATTCTAATACAAATCTGTAAAATAATAGCCTCAGCATGCAAAACATTAGTGGAAAATGGAATAAATTACTGTATAGGACCAAGCTCTGTGTGGTTGGAAGGAGTGCATTCAAGTTTATGTTGAGTAAGAATGGCATTAGAGAGGGGAGTGTTAGCAGTCACACAGTGGCATTTCAGTGTTTTCAATGAATGCATAAAACTGAACAGTGCAAATAAAGTCAAAACTACATTAACTGGCACTACCTGTCAAATCATGTAGTATGACACCATTTAAGGAGTACATTTAATTTAACATCATTCAAAATGCCTATTATTGGTGAAAAATAAGAAGATACGACTTTGACAGCTACTAAAATTCACATTCACACCACAGCGGTCGTGCTAGTGAAAATATGTTTATTGTTAAAATAAGACCTGAAGCTTTCCTGGCGACGAATACGCTCACTTTCTTCTCAGGCAGCCAGTCAGGTGAAAAGATGATCATCTTTTCACCTGGCTGGCTGCCCGAGAAGAAAGTGAATGTTTATTGTCATTATCACTGGTGGAGCTATCGTCCTCTGTTGCCGTATTCACAATGATATAATCTATAACACCCACCATGATTCTGTCATTCCAGCCCCCCCCCCCCCCCCCCCCCCAATATTCCACTTCTGTTTCCTCCACTTTCTTACTTTCTTCCATGGACAATGGACTTCCAGAAGGGAAAAAAAATCTCATTTCTTCGTTACAATTAACCCCCACGTTTTTGCAAGAAATTCACTATCTCTTTTTTGGTAGAATATTTGGTTGGGCACTTAGGTAAGATTCAGTGTCCAAAATTATAACCAAAGAAGGTGGGATGTGTAAAATAAAATAAAAAAAAATAATATTTGCATATCTAATAGCCCGGTTTCTAGAATCCATACCTTGCCTTATTATGCAAACTTCATTTTTAACTTTATTAGCTTCTGAATCAGATTTCACAAAACAATTTACAAATTTTGCAGATATAATCTACTTTCTACCTTCAAGAACTAGCTAAACCTAAAGATTACTGGATTCCAGTAACTTTACGAATATATTCATCTAATCTATCTAAAAACAGTCTTTTTTCTACTTAACTTCTACTCCAACAATATAAATCAAATCTACATTTCTACTACAGCTTTAATTCTTGTAACAAGTTACGATAGACTGTTTCCTACAGTTTTAAAATTTTCTCTTCTGCAACTGGTATCCAAAGCTTCCTCCTATTGGTATCCATCTCCTAAAGGAACTGGCATCAGTAAATGTAGCTGGTTCGTCAGTTCCAGACATCCGGATAGTCATCTCTCCACTTCTGCATAATCAGTTGCATCTGTCTCTTATTATCATCATCAATTATTATTATTATTATTATTATTATTATTATTATTATTATTATTATTATTATTATTATTATTATTATTTTATATATATATATATATATATCTTCTCTCTCCTGGTATTCTCTTTCTGTCTATGGTCTTTCTGTCTTCTTTCTGATGTCCATTATTGGCATCTTCTATTTATCGGCTGTGCATCTTAAATTAGGTCTTCAAGTCTGGTAATCTGTATCTTCAGTTTCTCTTGGTCCTATTTCCCTACGACAATCTCTAAAGTTATATTCTTTTCTTGTAGACTGAAATGTTCTTACATTTCTTTCTTGAAATATTTTGTCGCGGGTCATATATTCCTCCAATGCCTTAACAGATACTATCTGAGACATATTTTTTAAATGTACATAATCTTCTGCATTTCTCAAGATGTTCCATAAACATTTTCCTTGAAGTTTCCTTTGACCGTCTTCTACTAGTTCACTATATATATTGCACTCAAAAATAGCATGTTCAGGCGAAGTTACATTGCTCACATAAATCTGAGTTCTTCTTCCCTATTTTTTTTAAATATACATTGTATGGTCCATGACCTATAACAAAATGAAAAAATCCTTTTCTTGGTTTTATATGTTTCAATTTTAGCCTCTCTTTAATGTCTGGAAATAAATCGTGTACTCTTCTTCCTACGTGTGCGTTATCCCACTCTTCTTGCCATTCTTGTAATAAATAATTTTTCACTTCTTTCTTAGTATTGCATCTTTTTCCCATAATTTTAAAAACATTCCCATATTCTTCCTTCTTTTACCAATAAGTTTCACCCCTTAATCTAATGATATAGTCAATAGGCCAAATTCCCGCTACTATTAGAAGGGCCAAAGTAGATGTTTTTGTAGCTCTGCTGCTGCGAAGTAGTATTTGTCTCCAAGTTTTTCGGATTAAATTTGCGCAGGATTTGACCCTTAACCTATGTGCCCATGTACTTGCACCATATCCTATTATAGCTATTACAAAACTGATATGATATCTCCTTGTTGCTGTAAAAGGTATTCTATAGCTCTTTTGTACAAATGACGCTAATTTCATAATGACATCTACTGCCTTTTCTCTTACGTACTTCATATGGCTGTTTAAAAGTGGGATGTGTGGAATAAGCATTTCGTTCAACCATTTTGCTGGTTCATTTGGACATAGTAATCCTCATTGGTGCTTCTGCCTTATTGAGCAGTTTCGCTGCATTCACAAACCCATTCTTCCCTCCAGCATGTATCGTAAAAGAATGAATCGATTACCTGCATTGTATTTTTGACGACTTCAAAAACCTCAACTGACAAAACCTCTTTGCGGGTTATTATTGTCCAACCAACTTTCATGTAAATAAATAAGTTACTGCCAGATTTCTGCAAAACTTTAAAATGTACAAGATACTTATGCCACTGTAAAATTTCAGGTTTCTTAATTAAAATCCTCCGTTTGCTTCCACATTTTCTCACAATGGAAGCCAATAGATTTTAAAACTTGTGTCAAAGATTTTGTGACCCAAGGAAAATATATCCTCTGCTTAACAATCAGATGGAGTTTCTTTGCTTTCGGAATTACTTCACATATTTTGTAGAGTTCCTGAACAACTTTCCAGGTAACACACTTATCAAATTCACCCACAAACACTTTTCAATTGTCTTTCAGTGTGTTTGTTTTTCCCTCGGTGTTGAAAATACAACAGAAGCTCCACTTTGCTCCTGAAGTTGTTTACACTCCTTTCTAATCATCAGAGTGACATTTTCTGATTTTCCACAATAGTCTGCTGCCTGTGCCTATAAAATAGGTGGTAGCATGTCTGGCTCATGCAGAAAAAAAAAATACTATTTTCGTTCAAATTATTATGTTTTTCAAGAGGTCCCGAGTTCAAACCTTGGTCAGTGTGAGTTATTTGGTTAAGGTTTTCTCATAGGTTTTCCCTTATCCTGAGATATGAATTTCGGGTAACTGGAAGCTCTATGGACTCTGGGCTCATTTGAATATCATTTCACCAATTCATCACCCAACTGATAACATTGAAAGATGTGAATTACAAATTTTATATACATTCTCCTGCTCCCTTTGTTGACTGATTGAGTGGGATATTTAAGGGATAATTTTGCCTGGATTCCTTGTGACATTTTTCTGTTATATTCTTACAGACAAGCCTCACTATGGACCATAAGTTTACGTTTACGAATACCCTCTGATGTACCCTCATCCACAATAAGTTACAGCAGCTTGGCACTTGTAACAAATGCTTATAAGCAAGAGCACCACCACTGAGGCTGGTGTAAGGGACAATAACAATCTGAAGTGATAATTTCTGTTTACGCAAGCATTGCCACATGTCAGCAGCTTACCACCCCACCCCCCCCCCCCCCGGTAACAGTTTCCCCACGTTCTGCAAACACACAGAGCTTGGTCCCGTACAGTATTGTAAAGAATACGTGGTGGTGGTGGTGGTGGTGGTGGTGGTGGTGGTGGTGGTGGTGGTGGTGGTGGTGGTGGTGGTGGTGGTGGTGGTGGTGGTGGTGGTGGTGGTGGTGGTGGTGGTGGTGGCGGCGGCGGTGGTGGTGGTGGTGGTGGCGGTGGTGGTGTTATGTTCCTGGATAACAGTAAAACAAAATGCTTCAAACATTTTAGCATTTAGTTTCCTTTGGAGAACATTTTCAGAGAAATGAACAGCATACATTCAACACAACAGTTTCATAGTGGCAAATAATTCAGAAGTTAATCATATTATTGTAATCAAAGAGACAACTTCCAATGTTAAATGCTGAACCATTTATTATTCCCTGGCAAAAGGGCTAAATTCTGAGATGTCTATCCTAGTATACGTATTTCCTAACCATCATCCTATCATACTATGAATAATATTTGATTTTTTTTTTTTTTTTAAGATGCTATCAATTACAAAGTTCATTTCAGTGTCCTTGTGTGCTGGAATTTCTCAGATCTTTACATGCCAGTAAATCTACTGACATGGGAGTGTCACTTTTAAGTACATTTAAAAACCATAGATTGGGCCAGGTTTGAATCCATATCTTTGATATCAGTAGCCCAGAAAACAACCATGAATTTATTAATTTATAGATGAGTCGTATTACACATCTGCTTCACTTATGTAACTATTTTGAGGACATGTTTCGCAAATCTTCGTTTGCATCTTCGGCTCTTACGTAAGTGAAGCAGATAAGTAATAAATACGACTCATCTATAAATTAATAATTATTTCGCTTCACTGTGGTGTTCCAATACAGTTAAATCTCGAACCATGAGTTTGCCTATGACCCTGTGATTGACTCAAATATGCATGATATATGGCTCCAGATTTATTCATATCGCTCAAATGTTATACACCCTGCTTCTAAAGTAACTCATGCTTTCTTTTCTGAGTCAATAGATATTATGCAAAATAGCATCACCACATCAAACAAAACAATTATTTTATCATTCTTTCAATAAGTAAACCTATGACTCTGCATACCTGTAGAACAATATAATTATCACTATACACATGTGAGAATTATTTTACTAGCTTGATTAATACCAAGGAGATGCACTGTAGACAAATTTGAATCACCAGTATTTGCCAATTTGCATCATTCAGGAAGCTCCGCACTAAACTGCACAATGGTATGTTTAAGAACAAAGACATTCTTCAAAGTGAACGTAAATGAGCCCCCCCAGAACAATCTCACTGTGAAGGTAACTGAAGATTGGACAGAACCATCCTCTTGTTCTGAAAAAATACTTAAGGAGAAATGAAAACTTTAGAAAGGTGTGAAAATGAGTTCATTTCTTATTTGAGGACTTCAAAAATAACAAGCTGGCTTGTAAATACATGGTATCTTTGACAACGAAGTGTGTTGACTGAAGATGTGGGCAAATGTTCATGAACTTAATCTCGTATAAAGAAGATAGAAGTATTAACATCAACTTAAGATACATGGAAGTTAATTACTAAATATTTTTATTTGTATATTGCTTATTGACTGCTTGGAAATAATAAATCAAACAGCATTAAACAAAGGAAAGAAACATGTAATCATAGGTGATCTAAATGTAAACTTTCTAGATAGCACACCAAAAACCAGAGCTAATGTGCATGCTAAATTCTTTTGGAATGGAGCCAGTAGTATTTGTGCCCACTAGAGTAACACCACATTGTCAAACAGCACTAGACCAAATTATTATAAACAAAACACTATGGGAGTATAGCTTGCAGGTAATTGAAACAGGATTTTCAGACCACTTAGCCCAGATTATATGTATTAAAAGCAAAATCAGATGTAGGTTACCAAAAAAAAAGCTCGGCTATAAATACATAAGGATGATCAAAGAAAATAACTTAGATTATTTAAATTATTTACTACAAAAACAGTCATGGGATATAGTATACCAATACCAGTCAGTAGATGATGCATATAATGAGTTTTTTAATACTTTCAATTATTGCTTTCAAACAGCATTACCGAAAACAAGAGTGCCAATTCGGCAACCAAAAAACAGATGGATAACACCTGGTATTATAAATTCAAGTCACAGAATGAAATTTCTTAGTAGAATCATAAAAGCTGGAAATGTGTCGGAACAATTCAAAACCTACTATAAAAAATACAAACATATATATACCAAAGCGTTGGTTGAAGCAAAAAAACTGCATAATGCAAGGTTTATACGTGAATCACAAAATAAATCAAAAGCCATGTGGACCTTAATTAAACGAGAAATTAAACAAGATAAGAATATCCCTGAGAATATACACCTTAGACACAAGGGACCTAAAATAAGTGACCCAAAACAAGTAGCCAATCTTTTTAATAACTATTACACAAATATAGTTCAAAATAGTTTGCATGATAGCCTGAAGAAAAATTTCCCACAGCCAAATAGACATCCAAAGCAATGCAATAGTATGTATTTAACCTCAGTCACCGAAATGGAGCTGGAAAGCATAATCAAGGGTTTGAAATGTAAATCATCTTGTGGTATTGATGAAATTCCTGACAGTGTTATAAAGAACTGCTACCAAAATTTAATAAAACCCCTATGTTACATAATAAACCTCTCACTATCAACGGGTGAATTTCCAGAAAAATTGAAGGTGGCTAAGGTGAAACCTCTCTTTAAGAAGGGGGAAGAATTTGATGTAGGTAACTATAGACCTGTATCACTACTATCCGTTTTTTCCAAATTAATAGAAAAAGTAATGTACGTCAGACTTACATCATTCCTCGATAAACACAGTATAATAACAAACAAACAACATGGATTTCGTAAAGACAAGTCAATAAACACAGCAATAGCAGATTTTGTTAAACGTATATATGAATCTATGAATAAAAAAGAAGAAAATATTGGTATATTTTTAGATTTGTCAAAGGCATTCGACTTAGTAGATCACAACATTTTATTGGAAAAACTAGCTGTTATGGCAGCAATAAAATATGTTGTCCCCCAAGGTTCAATTCTTAGACCCGTTTTATTTCTAATATATATATGATCTAGAGTGTTCCTTAAAAAATAGTTATCCAACATTATTTGCTGATGATACAAACTTATATATTTCTGGTTACAACTTGAGATCCTTAAAATTTAAGATAAAATAGACAATGTCTAAATTGCTAAACTGGTTCAACATTAATAGATTATTAATAAATACAGAAAAAACAACAGCAATAGCTTTTCATCATAAACAAAATACACTTGCCAGTCATCCCTTTATAGAGTTCCAGGGCAAATATATCTCATACACAGATAGTACAAAATTTCTAGGGGTATGTAACTGAGTAAAATAACTTATGCCATCACATTCATTTCAAAAATCATGGACTTGAAATCGGTCATATCTTTATATCATGCATTCTGTTCTTAGCCTTGGAATATCATTTTGGGGTAATTCAACAGGAGCAAAATCTATTTTTAAAATGCAAAAATGGGCAATTAGGATAATACTACATGTTAATAAAAGAACTAGTTGTACGCCACTATTTAAGCAATTAAATATATTGCCCCTCCCCTGTATTTACATATATGAAACATTATGCTACATAAAAAATAATCTCAGTATGTACACAACAAACTCACAGATACATTCTCATGATACCAGAAGAAAAGATAACCTTCATGTAATCACACATAGCACTAGTTCTTTTGAAAAAAGTTTTGTATATACTGTCCTCCAGCTTTATAATAAATTACCCAATTATCTGAAGCAAATACCTGCACTGCATCGATTTAGAATTCATCTCAAAAAACTTCTTTCACTCCATTGTTTTTATAGCATAAAAGAATATTATGATTACTTTGACAATTAATTTTGTTAATGTTAATGATGTTAATGTTTTATAGTATAGGTGAATTGTTTGAATATGTTAACTACAAGTAAATCATCATCATCATCATCATCATTATACTGTACATACAGTTGAATTTTCATTCCAAACTTGTGTTGTATATATGTATATTGTATAATTTTTAGTTATAAGTACTTGACATGTCCTATATCATGTAATATGATCAAAAGAATGAATAAATACTAACTATAATTCCTTAACCATGTAACAGTATTTTTGTTTAGTAATGTTCAAAGGAATAATAAATATATAAAAATGTATGTAGTTGTGTGATTGGCCGAAGTAGTAGGGTATGACGTGGTGTGATGACGTGTCAGTGAATCGGCCAATCACAAAATAAAGCGGGAATTACTATGGGGACAAGAAAATCAATAATCTAGAAAAAGTGAGAATCTTGTGTCTTGCTGAAGAAGGAGGAAAGATGTTACGATGATTGTAATTGTAAAGGAAAATTAATAAGATTCAAAAAGTGTTATTCAATATTTATAATAGATAAGAGTGAATCATAGTTCATATTATATAATTAAATAATATATTACAAAATTGGACTCATCTAAATTTTATTTTCACCAAAAATCCGCATCCACACCTGAGAAAAGATCTCACGACTCTCAGTAGATTAAAACTCGACTTGGATGTTACAAAAAGTTGGCTTGCTTCTTATTAGTTGAAGATGAACGAAAATATAATCCCGTTACAAATGGCGCAGCAACGTGTGGGGCTCGAATAGGATAAAGAAGAGGAGATTAAAGCATCGTGCAGCTCCGTGGGAATTTAAAAGGAAAGAAGAAAGAAGAGAGAAGAAAGAAGAAAACGAGAACTGGTTTAAGTGAGTGAAATTAAAAAAAAAAAAAAAAAAAAATAATAATAGTAGTAGTAGTAGATTTATGTTGTTAAGAAATCAGAAAATAGTTAAAAAGATGGCGAGTAGAAAAGAAATAATAGTGGAAGGAGAAGTTACTGATAGTGTAGGAATGAATAGGGAGGATGCAAGATTAAGCATAGATAATGAGTCAATGTTGGAAAGAATAACAAGAATGTTAAGTAATTTAGATTCTAAAATAGAACAAAATACAAAGAATTTAGATTTTAGAATGAGAGATGTTAAATCTGAAATGAGTAATTTAGATTCTAGAATGAGAGATGTAAAATCAGAAATAGGAGATGTTAAATCTGAAATGAGTAATTTAGATTCTAGAATGAAAGATGTAAAATCAGAAATAAGTAATTTAGATTCTAGAATGAAAGATGTAAAATCAGAAATGAGTAATTTAGATTCTAAAATAGAACAAAATGTAAACGATTTAACTAAGAAAATGAATGATTTAGATGTAGGAGTAAGACAGGAACTAGCACAAAATGTGAGTAACTTAGAAATTAATTTATTACAGAAGCTAAAACAGGAATTAAAATCTGAAATTTCACAGGAGATTAGAGAAGGGAGAAAAGAGTGTAGGGATAATATGGAAAGGCTCATGCAGATCATAGAGATTAATAAGGATGAGAATAGAAAGGAAGTCAATGAGTTGAGAGAGATAATTCAGGAAACTAGGTTAGGTCAGGACATAGTGAAACAAGAAATAAGAATGGAATTAAACAAAGAGTTAGAAACATTTAGGATACAACAGGAAGAAATAACACAAAAACAAAGAGAAGAATTAGGAGATAAAGTAGAACAAAGAATCAATGTAATTTGTTCTGAAATGCAATTACAACATGATGAAAGTAAGATACACCAAGAGGAAATAAAGTTACAAATTGATGAGATAAGTAAAGTAAAAGAAGAAGTAATTTTGCAAATTAAAGAGGTAAAAGAACATTTTGAAAAAGAAAAGGATAACTTAGGAAAATTGACACAAGTTGTAATTGCATTACAGGCTAGAAAAGTAAATAACGGGAAAGAAATGTCTAGAATTACAAATATAAACGATTGTGACTTACCAGGTGAATTAAGCAATCATCAGAAGTCTAGTGATGTAGTAAGTGAATGTAGTGATTTTGTGAGTCCAGATAATGATATTAATTATCACAGAAACACACAGAACATGTCCTCACACACACAACTCCACAGTCTAGGTCAAAATGAATATGTACATTATTCACTAAATGATATTAGTCCACCAAGTTTTGATGAGGAATCAGGTGATAATCCAAAAGTATTTCTTAGGGAATTGGAAGAATATTTCCGTATTAAGAGAATTCCCAATGAATTTCGGATGGTAATAGTAAAACGCTGTTTGAAGAAAAATGCTCTTGAGTGGTTAAGGTTAACTTTGGCTTCACATGAAACATACAGTACTTTCAGAAATCTGTTTATAAATAGATTTTGGGGACCTGAGAGACAAAGAAGAATAAAAGTTGAGTTAGCAACGGGTAGGTTTGAGTTTAAAAAAGGGATTTCTATGACTGAATATTTCTTAAAATTAGCAAACAAAAGTAAGTTGATCAATCCCGAAATTTCTGAGACAGAAATTGTCAACATGCTAATACGTCATTATCCACCACATATCAGAAATCATTTAATTGTGGCTAAGCCTATCGATTTCTCTGATATGATTGAATTATTATCCGAATTTGAAGCACATAACCTCATTAATGATACTACATCCTGTGATGGTAACTATAATAACTTCCATATTGAGCGAGGAAGAAATCGACAGGAATCACAACCTACAAATAATAGGAATAATAGGACGAGTTTAAATTGGGGCGGGGCACCCGTGAGAAATCAAAGATTTGAAGGAAGAGGTTATGATCCTAGACGAACTTATGAATCTGTAATTCCTGGAACAGGAAGTGGAGTTCAAAATAATGTGCAAAGGAATTATCATAACAATCAGTCGACGAGAATTGGAAGAAATGATCAAATAAACCATGTAAGATTTTATCGAGGAAATAATCAGCGAATAAGTAATTTTAATAGGGGTAGAGGTACTAGTTTATTTAGTGCAAATCAAAGAGATTTTAGGGGTGTGAGATTTGAAAGAAGTAATCAAAATGAAAGAGTCGAAAATACACAAAGCACAGAGAATGATGTGAGTATAAACGATAGCACCAACCTAACCAACAATGAAAGTAATAATCAGAGGGAGATGGAAAACTAAAAACCAAATCATTTTGTGCTCTGGAAAGTGGTTCGGTGAGGATGACACAGGGCGAATTGAAAGTTGAAGATAACGGAAATAAGCTCACTCTCTTGCAGAAAAATAAGGAATTAGTTAACCCACCTCAGATAATTATTTACCTATGGGATAAAGAATATACAGCCTTGATTGATACTGGAGCCAGTTCTACTGTGATAAGTGAGGAATTGTTTAAAAATCTGTTAGCTAACTATAAAGTGGAATATTTAAATGTGTGTAACGTTTACTGCAGTACTGCAATTGGGAAGAAAAAGGATAGGATTAAATATCAAGTATTAATTAAGGGGCGAATAGGTGAATGGAATTTCAATTTCATTGCGTTGGTAATTCCACATTTGGCAAGAGATGTAATTTTGGGTAATGATTTATTATATGAATGGCAAAGTGTATTGAATTTCGAAATGCATGAAATGAAGGTTAAGACAGAAAATGATTTATTAGTAATAAAATTATTGGAAGAAGATGGAAGAAAAGAAGAGAACAGGGATAATATAAATAATGAAAGGTTTTTTGTGGAAGATATACTTTTGCAAGAAAATGGTAATATTGAATACGATGAAAATGAAAATTGTGGGAAGAATTTAATTATTGATGGATTGTAAAATAATGTAACTGACCTTGAAAAGCATTGTTGCCAATTATATACAATACAAGATAAGAACGGCGGAAGCCAAGTGGAGGAAGAAATAGAATTCCAGAGAATATTACAAGTAAAGTTAGAAAACACATACAATTTAGACCAAGCGAGAAAAGAACAGTTGAAATTGTGTATATTAAAGAATAGAAAAGCCTTTAGTTCAAAACCTGGACTGTGTAACAAATACACACACACATTTAAAGTGAATGATACTGATCCCTATACACATAAAAGCCTTGACAGTAATTGAAACAATATTGAATATATACTATGTGTGTGTTAAATAATAATAATAAAAAAAAAAAAAAAAAAAAAAACATTGTTAAACATCAATATATTGTTGTATTTTAATTAATGTTAATTTATTGTTGTGTTTTATGTTTGTGTAATAATAATGTGAAATTGTTGTTAAATGTTCATTTATTATATTTCATCTAATGTATGTATATTATTATATTTTATGTATGTTGTATTGGTGTTGTGTAATATTGGTGTAAACGAAATTGTTAATTGGGGCTGTTCTTCGAAATATATGGAAACAGATTGTTAATTCCTTTGTTTGGTTATTTTCCATATATTTCGAAGAGGGGCATTTGTAACAGTATTTTTGTTTAGTAATGTTCGAAGGAATAATAAATATATAAAAATGTATGTAGTTGTGTGATTGGCCGAAGTAGTAGGGTATGACGTGGTGTGATGACGTGTCAGTGAATCGGCCAATCACAAAATAAAGCGGGAATTACTATGGGGACAAGAAAATCAATAATCTAGAAAAAGTGAGAATCTTGTGTCTTGCTGAAGAAGGAGGAAAGATGTTACGATGATTGTAATTGTAAAGGAAAATTAATAAGATTCAAAAAGTGTTATTCAATATTTATAATAGATAAGAGTGAATCATAGTTCATATTATATAATTAAATAATATATTACAAAATTGGACTCATCTAAATTTTATTTTCACCAAAAATCCGCATCCACACCTGAGAAAAGATCTCACGACTCTCAGTAGATTAAAACTCGACTTGGATGTTACAAAAAGTTGGCTTGCTTCTTATTAGTTGAAGATGAACGAAAATATAATCCCGTTACAACCATATTTGCTGATCTGAAATCTGCATGAAGAAGTAATCTTATCAACAAGTTACAACAGATAGGAATAAAGATAATATGCTTCACTGGATATCAAAAAGAAAGATACTGTGCAACTTGATATTCAAAATTATCAAGATTAAAAAACAACAACAAACAACTAGGTTTAAAGTACAAACTTGAAAGAAGCGTAGAGACAGTCAAGCACAACTTAGCACAAAAGTGAATCGAGAAGATACTGACACATTGCTTCACTCACACTGTTTATTCACAGGACATGTTTCAAGAGCTTTTGCTCTTATCATCAGCTGGTACTCGACTAGTGCAAATTGTGGTGGTTTCCTCTTTCTCAGCATCGTCAATAGATGGTGTGATGTACTTGTCAAAGATGTCCGGTGGTGGAGTTTCAAAATTCATGACTCTTTGACGATTTTTGTTAATGAAGATTTTTTCCTATACGGAAACGTTAATCACCCCATAGACCTTTCCGTATGGGAAAAAATCTTCAATAACAAAAATCGTCATAGAGTCATGAATTTTGAAACTTCACAAGTACATCACGCCATCTATCGACGATACTGAGAAGGAGGAAACCACCACAATTTGCACTAGTCGAGTACCAGCTGACGATAAGAGCAAAAGGTCTTGAAGCATGTTCTGTGAATAAACAGTGTGAGTGAAGCAATGTGTCAATATCTTCTCGATTCACTTTTGAACAAGGTTTAACTTAGGGTGCCGTACTTGACATCCCTCTATTCAATGTCTATCTAAATGATCTACCCAAATAACTCCAATAAACAGATGTCAACACTGCATTGTATTAAGATGATTCAGTAATTTTAAAATTACTGAAATCAGACAAACATGAAATTCTAAAGACAAATATTCAAAATGCTCTGAGTACATTTAAGTAATGGAGTTCTAAAAACCTGATGAAAGTAAATATTGTAAAACGTAATTTGCAGATCTTTTCCCTAAAAATGAAACCTAGTATTACCTCAAGTTATAATATCTAATTAACCAGAACAGAAAATGCTGAATATTTTGGAATATTGTTTGACAAAAAGTTAATCTGGAAATATTTTTCAAATATTGAAAAAAAAAAAAAAAAAATCAAAGAAAAAGTTGACCAATTATTTTAAGCTATTAAAAAGACTCGAAAGAACTAAATGGGGTTATTCAAGGCCTGCATTAAATACTAAGTATAATCCATATGTATGAAAAATTCTTAAAAAGGACCATGAAGAAATACTATAACATCACCCTCAACTTTCGTGGTACATGAGTGCACACAAAATCAAGCTCTATGTTATACACCAGGGTTATTAACATTATTACTTTAATGACCTTACAAGCATTTACATGTAATACACCTATAATGACAGATTTAGAAATGCAAGCCCTATTAACATCTGAAAAACTTTTGAAACTTCCAGAGAATAAAAAATGTGTAAATCACCACTCCATCTACCTCTAGTTTGAAAGCTCAAATTGGCTTCATTGAGTTCAACAACTAATAAATAAACTAGATTACCCATTCAAAATAGAACCTCTCATGATTCTTAACAATACACTGAACTTCATTAGCTAGAATATAACCTTGATCTAATTGCAGATTTTTGCATATGTCCTTGAAATCACAAATGTAACATATTCAGATGATGAAGGGACTTAAATCTACAATCAACGAGATAGAGTTGGAGTTGGAGCAGGAGCTACTTGTAAATTTTTATCGTCTTCTTCCTCAAAGCATTTTGGAAATTATTTCACAATTTTTGATGGAGGTATTGATGCAATTTATAATTTCTTAGAAAATCTATTCAACTTTCCAACAGTTTTCTTATCAGATTACAAGGTAGATGTTCAGACTATTATTTTAAATGAATGCCCTAAAATGTAAAAAATAAATTAAATTCATAATATAACTGTACACCTCCAAAATTTACATAAACATAAATTTTTTAAAGGATTCCATCCCTCTGTGGAATTTCTGAGAATGAGCAAGGAATTTACTGACCAGGAAGTGTTATAAAATTACTTAAATAATGAAACAATATTCTATATGAAACAGTTTAAAGATAATTAAAAACATTTGCACAAAAATTATGACAAATATCTTGTTTTCTCTGAAAAACTTAATTGGAAGTATTTCCAAAATAAACTTAAAGCATCTCCAGATTTTTGATAGAGTCAATATGAAAAATTCAATGCCATGGCCGGGATTTGAACCATGGATTTCCTGGTTTCCATCCAGTTTCAGTGTGAAGAAATGATTAATTTCCATCAATTAACAAAAATCTCCAGATTTTTTACTGGTGTGAAAGAACTAATTTTCATTACTTCCTAATCTACCTAGAAAAAATCTATTGCAATGTTCAGATTGCATTTTCGCAATCACAGCCAATGATTATCTGAGTGGACATTTGTTCAAGATTGGATTAACAACTTCCCCCAGTGCTTTTTGCGAGGTAAAATGACTAAATCAACATTAATGACCTAACTGTATGCAAAATTCTCAAAAATCAAGAACAGCTAGTTCTTAATAGCACCTTCGGAAATCTAACCAACACCCTGAAACCAACTCTGATAGACACAATAACAACACTAGATATAGACTGCACTTTTATGAGAAGACACCTAGTTTTATGGGCATAAAATTTTATAACATACTACCAGTTACTATCAAGGATTGTTGTTGTTGTTGTTGTTGTTGTTGTTGTTGTTGTTGTTGTTGTTGTTGTTGACTAATGGCACTGGGGATTAGTTGATTTGCATCATTTTCCCCCTAGCTTCCCAATATAAAGCCTGTAGGTCCCCACTTTTGAGACCATTACATTTGCCTAAATGGTGTTAGTTCATGATGACATCCTCTTTACAGATAGTACACTTGGGTGTAGGTATGCATTGTATTCTATAAAGGTGTTCTGCAAGACAATCATGGCCAGTTTCCATTCTGCAGTTTTTCTTGGTGGTTTTTGTATGTCAGTTTTGTCTCCAATGTTCTTATAATCCTTGTCTTTTAGTTTATCTTCTTCATCAAGTTTCTGCTGTCTTTTAAAATGTAGCTTAATGTTGTTTAATTGTTTATTAATTTCAGTTTGTCTTACAGGTTTTATATTTTGAATTGCACCTTTTTTTGCTAGTTGGTCAGCATGTTCATTACCTAAAAGTCCAACGTGGGCTGGAATCCATTGCAGGGTGACATGGTTTCTTGATTCGACAGCTTTAATTAAACTTATTTCTTTGATGTTTCTTGTTGTTTTGTTTTTATAATTTACAATCCCACCTATGGCTGATTTTGAATCTGTTAGATAACTATGTTTTGCTTTATGTACGGTCTGTACAGGACATTCTGCAGTGCTGCTTTTGTGGCTGTTAGTTTTCCATCATAATGGTTTGAAGTTTTGTCTAGTGTTAGATACTGTGCAAAATGTTTGCAGTATACTCCTGCTCCAGCATCTTGTTTGTTTATAAAGGATCCATCTGTATATATTCGGAGCCATTCTTTTTTCTGGATATCTTTCATTTTCTGTAGCTATTGGTATTGCTCTCATTTCATCTGGTAAATTGTTTTGCTTATGTATTGTATATAATAGGTCATTCTTATAATGTATGTTAATATATTCTGTTGGGTTTGTTTCCTCTATTGTTGTTATATTTGTTGTTATGTTCTTGTGTTTTGAGTTATTGATGTATGTTCCGAAGCTTGTTTGGGTTTTTAGATTGCTTATATTAACTGCTGTGTGATACCACTTGTGTCTATTTTTGTTAACTAGCAGTTTTTGTGCTAGGGTAATTGCCTTTAGTTCATGTTCCAGTTCTATGGCCATATTTTTTGTGAAGCTCTGTAGTATGGCAATTGGTGTTGTTTTCACAGCTCCTGTTATTATTCTTAGTGAATTGTTTTGTGAGGTTTCTATTTTTCTTTCGAGTTTCTTGCTTACTGTTGCCAGCAGTTCTCCTCCAAATAGTAAGTTGGGTTTTATGTATGTTTTATATGTGTTATTAAGGAGGTCCATATTTCCACCCCATTTGGAATATCAAGAATTGTAAAGATAATAATTTTAAATCAATGCTGAAATGTTTCCTAATTGACAAAGCCTATTATAGTGTGGATGAGTTTATTAATACTAGTTAGAACTTTATTTTTATAGAGATTATTGTTATCATCATCATTATTATTATTATGTATGGATTTATTAAAGCAAGTTAGTATTCTATTTATATCACACAACCTGTATAGCTGTGTTCTTAAATTGACTAAGGCTATAATAGTGTGGATTAATTTATTAACAGTCTAGTTAGTACCTCGTTTGTATCATACAATCTGTATAAATTTATATGACATTGTTCTTTTGTGTATTTAACACTATACTGCACTGAAAATAAATAAATACTAGGGAAGCAAGAAGGAAAATGATTTTACTAAATTCTGAAAATCACACGCACACAAACATTATGAAAGTATCATTTCATACTCAAGCAAAAGAAAATAACATACTAATAAATGAAATTGAAGTTCAAAGTTCTCTAACACATATTTATAATTTTCCAATAGTTTGGTTATAAAATTTATTTATAAGAACTTATATGCTCCAGAAAATTATAAATGAATTGTGAAATTAAATAGGTATTTGGACAAAATTACATAATTTACTAAGTCATCTTGAAAGTTATATGGTGAGAGAGGGCTTTCAAGTTGATAAATGAATAACTGAGCACCTACATGCAATACCCCATTTGTTTGGTTTTATATGAAATTTGGAATCCTCAATGTGTGTTCTGTAATAATGGGTCAGTATTATACTTCTAAGAAACAGCCGATAGATTGTAGCACATATTTTGTTACAATGCTGCATGGTTTTTACGAGGCACATGTTTCACTGTCCAGCAGCTGATTGTTACATAGTTGTAACAAAGCAAAATGAGCTCAGATTCAGATTTGCAAATGATTTGTCCCTTGCTGGAAAAAAAGAAAGGAAATAAGGAGAAAGGAAAGAAAAGGTTAGCACATCCAAGACCTTGGAAGAGAAATGTTAATAAGAAACTAAGAAATGAGATAATCATACATACCATGTAAATTTCGTTAATGAAGTAACATGTGAACTATACTGGAATACTGTAATATAATTTAATAAATATTCTTACTAGGGAAGCATATGGTGGAATCCACAATAATTTACAAAGTAGAACAAGTTAATGCATCCCCAGAAGAAATCATACACCATAAGGTGCACAGTAAGAAAGATGAAGTTTATCAACAAATAAAAAGCACCTGCTGAAACTTGATGAGAAAAATTCAATAACAGAGTTCAATTTTGCCTAGAACTTGCCACTGTCTTGTATTCCTGTCACTGAACAGTTCCATAAAATGCTGATTTGTATGTTACTAAAACTAGGCAAATGAGACTAAAATTAGGCAAATGAGTCAATCTTGTATATACTTTTCTCCACTTACAAGCTTTTTTAATGAAGACTAGTTTCTGGGAACTTCTTCCCTATCGTCAGTTCTGTGGTTGACTGATGATGCATCCGGTGTCTGCATCTGGTTTGGTGTCGTGCTACCATCTAATATTCTCGTAAGTTTGATGATTTCATCTACGGCGGGAATTTCAAAATTCATCAAGAGTTCCTGTTTCTTTGTAATAAATATGTTTTCCCAAATCTGTTCTAGAGGTTTCTTTGCCTGCTTGATCAGTTCTATTTCTTGTTTTATGTTGCGATTCTCAGACCAAAAGTGATGTGTTACGGCCGACTTGTCCATGTGTTTGAATTTAATATTTCTGAAGTGTTCTTTCATTCTTGTTCCTAGATTCCTTTTGGTCTTACCAATGTATATATTGTCACATCACTTTTGGTCTGAGAATCACAACATAAAACAAGAAATAGAACTGATCAAACAGGCAAAGAAACCTCTAGAACTAAGATTTGGGAAAACATATTTATTACAAAGAAACAGGACCTCTTGATGAATTTTGAAATTCCCGCCGTAGATGACGTCATCAAACTTACCAGAATATTACATGGCAGCACAACACCAAGCCAGATGCAGACACCGGATGCATCATCAGTCAACCACAGAACTGACGATAGGGAAGAAGTTCCCAGAAATTAGTCTTCATTAAAAAACTTGTAAGTGGAGAAAAGTATAGACAAGATTGACTCATTTGCCTAATTTTAGTAACAATGGCACTGCACTGTCTGAAATACTTCTTTTTATTCAGTATAATGATTTGTATGTGTTTGTTTAATGTGGATGTGCATTTTAATAAACTCTTATATGTTTCATTTTGTGGAAGATGAATACAAGAAAGAAGTCAATAGCATCTGTTCTTTTGTGTTTCATGTTTTGCAACAAGAGCTTCTACACCAGACAAATCTTATATTACTTTCTGATGCATGCAGTCGGCAAAACAGGTATCAGACTGTAGTTAGATTTTTCCTGTACATTTCTGTGACATTGGGAATCACTATTAGATATGTTTTTCCTGTTCAGAGGCATAGTTACTGCCAGTGTGATTGAAATTTTGCTATATATCTGTAAAAAGATTAAGAAAACAGAAGTCACTGAGACACCTAGCAATTACATCAACATAATTAGAAATTATTAATTTATAGATGAGTCATATTTATTACACATTGGCTTCACTTACATACCTATTTTGAGGACATGTTTCGCAAACCATCGTTTGCATCTTCGGCTCTTATGCGACTAAAGAACTACAATAATAGTAAAATTTTAACAACTGCAGAACAAAAGCTATCAAACCGAACAACCCTACCCTTGTAAGATTATATGGTTTGCCTAAAATACACAAACCCAACATACCCATGAGACCCATTGTAAATAATGTCAACACTCTTACTTACCTTCTGGCAAAATGGCTCTCCAAAAAATTTCAGTCCTTTCCACAATTCAATACTCTGAGCATAAAAAACTCTTTAGACCGGGTAGAAAAAATTCAAAATCTTAAACTAAACCCTCATGACACTTTAGTATCCTTTGATGTCCGCTCCCTCTTCCCTAGCATTCCAATTGACAAACTTTTGATTCAGCTTAAGAAATGGCTAACTTCTATTAACCTAGATGCCAATGCAATAGAAGAGTATTTGGCAATGACTGAAATATGTATACATCAAAATTATTTTGTTTTTGATGGAAAGTATTATAAACAAATTTCAGGACTAGCTATGGGAAGCGCACTATCACCATTTTTGGCCAATTTATACATGAGCTTTTTCGAAACACATATAACTAAAGTATTCCCTCATATTTTTAAAACATGGTACAGATACGTAGACGACATCTTTGCAATAGTGCACTACAAACAAATAGATGATCCTTTGAAACTACTCAACCTGCAAGAACCCAGCATACAATTCACAGTAGAAACTGAAGAAATATTGTATTCAAGAAATACAATATAACATTGGCACCAAAAAAACAATTACAACATTAAAAACCTACTTAACAGTAATAAAACTGATAAGATAAAACCAGAAGAAAAGTTAGGCATTTACAAGATTAAGTGTAAAGACTGTGAAAAAATTTACTTAGGGAGGACAAAAAGAAACATAGGCACTAGAAAGAAAGAACACTTCAGGCACTTAAGATACAAAAATATTGATAAGTCCGCAATAGCAGCTCATTTCTGGTCTGAAAATCATGAAATTGAAGATAGCACCGAATTACTAAAATATGTACAAAAACATAGTGAACTAATCATATGGGAGAAAATATACATAGAAAAACATAAAAACCAACTAATGAACTTTGAAATCCCACCAGAAGAGAATCCCACATTTAAGTTCCTCACTAAATCAACAGATGGCAGCAGCAACTCCAGAATTACCCACACCACTGGATCAAGCTTTAGTCGGATAAGAGCCGAAGATGCAAACGATGGTTTGCGAAACATGTCCTCAAAATAGGTACGTAAGTGAAGCCGATGTGTAATAATAATAATAATAATAATAATAATAATAATAATAATAATAATAATAATAATAATAATAATAATAATAATAATAATAATAATAATAATAATAATAATAATGGTTTATTCATGACTCATCTATAAATTAATAATTATTTCACTTCACTGTGGTGTTCCAACACAGTTAAATCTTGATATAATTAGAAATGCTAAGAAGCCTTCCTTCATTGTCCTTAAGGAAATTGTGTTAGATTAGATACAGCAATAAGACAGAATAATCAGTTGAAACTACCGAGTAGAAGACTTGATCTTTCCAAGGCTCGATTGATATCCTACAAGCCCGAATGTACTTCAGTTGTTCAAGACATTGGATTATTAAAAATATACATGATATGTCCTAGTAAGAAGGTGCAAGCTATACAATTTGTGACAGTTCCGAATATTGGTGTTAAGAAGGCCAAATTAGATGATGTCAGAAACGTATCCTGTTACTTATCAGAAAAAGGCAAAATCAAAGCTAACAGACTCAGCAACACTAAGAAAATAAAAGAAACCACCACCCTAGAACCTACAGGAGAAAAAGAGAAAAAAAAATTAAAAATGTACCTTCCATGCATCAGCCTATAATAAATTCCAAAAAGTCTTCTCATAACACATCAAAATTCTTGCACCTCAAAATAGATCTAATATCAAAAATTTGTTAAAAGGTCCCCCCAAACATTCAATTACTACCAAAGAAAAACCAGGAATCTATGAGATCAAATGTGAAACTTGCCCTAAAATTTATATAGGAAAAACAAAAAGCAATATTGACATCAGAACTAAAGAACATATAAGAAACATTAAAAATGGTGAAACAGAAAAATCAGCAGTGGCTTTTTATTTTTTGAATACTATACATGATATGAACTTGGAAACATCTTTAATAAAATAAGTTAATCATCCCATAGTCGTTTCCTTATGGGAAAAAATTTTCATTAACAAAAATCGTCATACAGTCATGAATTTTGAAACTCCACCACCGGATATCTTTGACAAGTACATCATGCCATCTATTGATGATACGGAGAAAGAGGAAACCACTACAATTTGCACTAGTCGAGTACCAGCTGATAAGAGCAAAAGCTCTTCAAACATGTCCTGTGAAAAAACAGTGAGTGAAGCAGTATGTCTATCTTCTTGAATCACTTTTGTGAAAAGGCAAAATGTTTATGAGCAAATTTATTGAACTAGCAACCAAACCTCAAACACAAGCTGACAGCAGTTCAAGTGAGAGTGACTAGTGAGACATGTTTATCTGACTGGTAAACACATAAGATTAATAGGTGATTGAATTATAATATTCTTTAATAGGGATTGAATTATAATATTCTTTATGCCTGTAATAAGTTTGTTTCCAATTGGTGGTGAAAATCAAAAGAGTATCTCAAATTGCAATGCTTGATTTCATTATTCCGAACACAGTTAATTTTTTCTGAACATTCCATGCAATAATGGGGTGCCCGCCTCGGTAGCGTAGATGGTAGCATGTGTGCCTCACGTTCAAGAGGTCCTGAATCTCAGTCAGGGTGAGTTACCTGGATAAGGTTTTTTCCAAGGTTTTCCCTTATCCTTACAGACGAATGTCAGGTAGCTCTAAGCTCCATGGACCCTGGACACATTTGAGCATCATTTCCCCCCATTTCATTCACCATCCGATATGACAATGTTGGAGGATGTAAAATGAAAAACAATAATGGGGTAAGTTGTTTTTCATTATTATTATATACCTTACAATTCATTTCAGGTATCATTAATATATCAATAAATAAATTCCCAAATGTTGTCAGATAAAGACCTGTGAGGTCTAGAAATATTGCAGACAGCTGTTATTGAAATGTTCTGAAATGTTTATTTGACTGTAGCTCAATTAGATGTTTTGTGATTTACCCCATTATTGCATGCAGGTGCTCCATTTATGATTGCAATTAATTTTCTGGAAGATGCACTACATTCTAATAGTTTTGATGCAGAAAGGGCTATTAAAATAAACTGATTGCACAATAGTAATTATGTGCAAAGGAAATGTTGATTTTAGCTGTAACAAGTCTTACTCATTTTCTAGCACATATCAGAAACAAACAACAAAAGTGTTTTGACTTTGCCGCACCATTTGCTTCTAAAACAATTCGTAAATTAGATTTGCTCCTTTAACCCTAGGGTAGGAGCTTTACAAAAGCATTCTCAATGAAAAAAGACATTTATTTCAAAGCCAAGATAATGCAATTTTCATGATCCATACAAAAGCATTCTCAATGAAAAAAGACATTTATTTCAAAGCCAAGATAATGCAATTTTCATGATCCATTCATGGCATCTCAGCTTGGTTACCGTTAGTTTTCCTGTAGTTACTACTACTAGATGATGCATTTTTTGCTATTGTACTGCCATCTAGTGGGAGCAAAACAAATTTATGTATCAAATCAATTATCAGTACTTCAATATTTGTCACATGATTTCTATTTTTCAAGATAAAAATTTTCTTCCAAACCACTGAATCTATCAGTCCATTTAATTGCAACGAAAGAAGTAAAACTTAATTGGCAATTTGACTGAGAGTTAACATATGCTTGGATGCACAATATCTGTCAAAATGTACAATTTATTTTCACATATTGATTTCTTAAGATCAAACTTAGGAGATGTAAGCGAGAAAGAAGGAGAACAGTTCTAACAGAACATTCTGCTTATATTGGATGAGATCAGGTGTGTAGGTGTTTGCAATGATAGAACCATGTATGGGGAATAGTATCGGGATCCAAAGAACATAAAAGTAAAAATTGGTCTTGTTTACATTAGAGTTAGAACTTTGTTGTATTGAAAATGAAATTATATAGTATTATTTTTTTAAATTAACATCTTCCATTATTTACGTTAATTGATGGAAATTAATCGTTCCTTCACACTAGCCGTGTATGGGCTAAGGTTTTAAATAGATAGAACCAAACTGAAAAATCCAATGTCATGGTCAGGATTTGAACCACGGATCTCCTGGTTTCCATCCAGTTGCTCTTACCCATTGAGCTACCATGGCCACAATGCCGTCCTGACATTAAATTCTCCAATTGACTCATATACTTTCCCGGTAAACCACTAGGAGCTCTTGTATCCAAGATACACTGTGACTTGTAAGTATTCATATATATGATATGTGATCCTCCAACGTCAGTCACATTGGACAATACATGAAATGGGTGAAATGTGCTTAAGCAAGCCCATAGAGAGTCCATAAAGTTTAGAGTTACCTTACATTCATCTTCCAGGATAAGAGAAAACCAGGAGTTATAAAGGTAACTCAATATGACCAAGATTTGAAATGTGTTCAACTGCATGGCCATCAGCACCCTTTAAAAAGTAATCATGGGAGAAGAGTATTAAGTGAAAAATTATAGAACAAACAAAGAATGCACTCGTGTTATTCTCTAATGTTTGCAGTTACATTAAATAAACATGTTATGTTGTGTATGTATGTATATATATATATATATATATATATATATGAGGGTGTTCAACTGCATGGCCCATCAGTGCCCTTAAAAAGCTAATCATGGCAAAAGAGTACTATGTGAACCATTATAGAAGCAATAAAGAATGCATCTATGTTATTTCTCTCTTATGACTGCAGTTAAATTAAATAAACATGTTATGTTGTTCTTAAGAATACTAAAATAAGATTATCACATCCAAAATATCAATATTACAGAGAAATCACACCCTTATCCGATAATGAGCATCATCAATTTAAACAATTAATACTATAAAAAACGATCATATAGACAAAAACTTTGTCAAATTTAGTTACGTAGTGTTATTCATGTTGCTACTCTTCATGGGAAATGTATTATTTCTTACCCTACATTATATTGCAATTGTTGTAATGTTCAGGATTTTGAGTTATGCACTTTGTCTTTTAAGTTGTACCAAAGTAAAAGTTGCAGACCTTGAGATCGGGGGATCGAGCGCACCCCACTCCTACGTTGATCATTCTGGCCCCCAAATCATACGAATGCAAAGTAATTAATATTGTATAGATGGCCTCATCTTTGTTGAAATACAGCCTATATTTGCTTTGTTTATCAATTGAGCGAAAAAAGAATAAAATTTAGGTTTGGTAACATGCCTTATTAATTACTTTGGGAAAGAAAATAGGATTATCATTCTAGCTGCACTCATAGGACTCCAAATATAGAGCTTAGGATCATGTAGTGAACTTTGATCTATGAGGGAAGCGGCACAATAGACACTCCTGGGAGGTAAGTGCCACACAACCAGCCAGGACACACTTTATGTGAGGTACTGCACATGGGCTTTTGCACAGAGAATTTTTCTTTTGAATTTTATTTTGATTTTTCAGTTGAGGATGCTTATGAGATCTTTGTTGGTTTCAGCTAACTTTCTAGCTGATTCACAGTAACTTTAAATCTTTAGAACAAAAGGTTTTATTAAGTTTTAATTTTTCCTTTAGAGAAGTATTTTTTGCATAAGATAGTAGAAGCTGGCAGAGATTATTAATTTTGTTAAAAGTGATTTTATTAGTTTTGATCATACAGACATTAATTTTTCTAATTCTAATGATATCCTTTCCAACTATCCCTTTTAATTATAACTTTTTATGTTGTATTTACTCAATGTTATGTTAGCAATTGTTACTCGGTAGTTGGAGCCCTTGCTTTCAGAAATATTACTAAACATACTATCTGGTAAGTTTGATAAAATAAACAGTCTTATACATTATCTTATATGTTGAGCCATTATGAAGGATGCATGTACCAATATTGTCTTCTTTGAAAATTAACTCTATAGTATTACAATGTAGCCAAACTTCTGTTGCTTACCCTGCTGGATAACCCCAACATTTGGAATGGGCATTGAAATAACTCTTATGATACTTTAAATGAATAATGATGATATGATAACAATGGAACAAGAGTAGCAATGTAAGTGGTAGTTGTTTGCCTATCGCTCACGAGATTCTGAGAATTTCTAGGGTGTTCTCTTATCCTGAAAGATTAATGTTGGGTAACTGTAACCTCTATGGACCCTGGACTCCTTTAAACATCATTTCACCCATTTCACGTAACTGTCCGAAATGAAATGTGTAGTATTAATGCGGTAAATGCGGAGCCGCAGGCACTAAAGACACATGAGATTGAGCACCGGTGGAATGAAATGGCGGGGGAAAGCGAAGATCCCGCCCCAGCGCCGTGTTGTCCATCACAAATCTAACTTCGCGGTCGCCTGGGATCGAACTCGGGCCGCCTTGGTGAGAGGCGAGCGGTCTAACCACTCAGCAACGGTGCGGCCGTACTACAAATGCGATATGACCCAAACGGTTAAAGGACTTAAAAAAAGAAAGAAAATGAGAGCAACAAGTACACGGCGATAATTCATTTCATTCTTCGCGAATTTTAGGATCGCATAATTGGCAACAACCTTCTACGCAAGTCAACGCGTTTCTAAGAGACGCATGAGCGCTGTAGCCATTCTGCTACAGAATACCATTCAGATTTAAATTATGTAGCCGCTTCAGAGGAGTGCGGCCGAATTATTCCTGCGGTTTCCGACGCAGCCGCTTCGACGTGTACAATACACCTACAATATAGTTTCTAACTGCAAGCATAGCAGGCCAATACGAGCCTGCTGCGGTGCGTTGCTACTAAGGACCACGATTATCACCACTGATGTACTTAGAGCGTGTTCTGTGATGTATAGTGACAACATAGTACGATTACTGGAGATTTATATGTGAAAATATTTCCAAAATAAAATTCGAAGAACTCTAAGGGAACTCGAATAATTAAAAGTAGATTAATGAAAGCACTTGTTAAAATCAACAGTAAGCGCACATAACCACTATCATGCAAATAAATCGTCGTACAAATATACTAAAACGTGAACACTTTTACTTCATACATACTATAAGCAGTCGCAAACACAACTTATAACTTATTGCTAAGTCCTTTAGCAAACTGTTTCCAATACCCTCTTTTTAAACAGATAAGCACGTGTTTGCACAGACAACAAACTTTTACAACTCTTGCTCCAGCGAGTATTGTTCTATCTGTGTCTGTATCTATCTGGCTGTATTCTGTGAACCAGGTATACAATGTGCAACTACGTGATCGTGAGGAGCACGTGAGTATGTTTTATATGTTATGTTTAGGTTATATGTATATATGTTCTGTGCACGTGAGGAGATTTGACTTGGACTGATAGTGTACTCAGGAAATCTATGCGGTAGTTTATTACTTATTTTAGTCAATGTTTGTCTTAAATAGTGTTATAAAGTACCTACTGTCGAGAGTTTCATGCAATTTATTATCTAAACTGAAGCCTAAGTGTAGTGTGTGATGTAAAGTGCATAATTACATTAAAGAGTTCATATGACTGCTACATTCGTAATAGTCGTATTTCTAAATGAAAATTTTAGAAAGCAAAGATATTTGTGTTGCCAAGATCAACTATATTTATTGGTGTAATGAATACATTGGTGAAGTGTAGTGAACCGCTGTGTTGCGTAATTACTAACAAATCCTTCATAGGTGAGGATTTGATAGTTAATCCTACCTACACTCTCTCCTTCTGCTATCAGGCAGCTAGACATGAAAAGCAAAGCACATCTAGCGTACTTACATCAGGCCAAATGACTGTTCTTTCAAATGAGGGAAATAACTCTGCCATAGATGAGTTTAACATCTAATTTATTTGAGTAATGCAATTAAAGCAAAACAGAATGGAAGATCTTGCAAGAATTGCTATTAAATCAATGAGGGAGTCTGTAAACACAAATGTGTTGAGAATTATTTATTTTGCTTATTTTCATTCTGTAATGTCTTATGGTATAGTTAGCTGGGGAAATGCTAAAGATGTATCAAAAATATTTAGACTACAGAAAAGGGCTATTCGTTATATAGTAAATATTCCTTTCACCACCAGCTGTAAACCGTATTTTAAACTACTAAAAATACTTCCATTACCCTGTGTGTATATATATGAAGCTCTAGTTAGGACAAGAATTGCACTTGCTCAATTTGAAACAAATTCGCAGATACATACACATAATACAAGAAGTAAATCAGATCTACGCATCATAAGCCACAATACAACTTTATTCACACATAGCTTCGAACATAAAGCAGTATTATTATATAACAAACTACCCGATGGCATTAAAAGTATAACATCGGAAAAAAGGTTTAAACTGACTGTAAAATCATTTTTAAGAGAAGGTTGCTATTATTCAGAGGAAGAATACTTAAAACATGATCAACATATCAATGCTTCCTAAAATGATGTTTGTGAATAAATACCTGTGCAACTTCGGAGGTGATACTTGTAATATTCAGAAAAGCTGTAAAAATATCCTACTAAAAGTAATGTCATAGACAACAGATGAGTTTCTAAGAAGTAAAATTAAATAATAAAGTACATATTGATTTTTTTTGGTAAAAATTATGTCTCTTACAGCCTAGTTCTTAAAAATGTAATACATTAAACCATTATGTGACCTAAGTTGCATTATTCTTAATTACTATTTGTATTATTATTCTGTTAATTACTACTGCATTACTTTAATCACTATTGTATTATTTAATTACTATTGTATTATTCATAATTGTATTACTCATAAGAAAGGTATTATTCTTATGGGTACAAATTTGACGAAGCCATGAATATTGTATATTCCTAAGGTGAATAAAACTTTCTATCTATCTATCTACTCAGCGTATACCAGGTGAGTCAGGTGCCATCTATTCTGGGTTTTATGTAATCCGCATTTAATAATCCAACATGAAAACATCGACCCCATTTCTAGATTCTACCCTCGTATTTAACATGGATCAGTCAATCAATCAACTTATTGTTCACTATAACATAAAACAAACATTGTCAAAAATTGTCATTCATCCTCTCTCTCTCTCTCTCTCTCTCTCTCTCTCTCTCTCTCTCTCTCTCTCTCTCTCTCTCTCTCTCTCTCTCTCTCTCTCTCACATACACACAAACATCATATTTTCAAAATCAATGAAGTTATCATCAAAATATTCATCTATATTATGATAGGGTCTTCTTAACAAGAGCTTGCTGTCCAGCAACGCAAAGGAGGTCCCTGAAAGGAATGTGCTCCCTTACACAGTGGAACAAGGACAGCGAATGTGTGTGACAGGGAACGCATGCTACACAATGAGCAGAACCGTGAAAAAAATGCGCCCTATTTACTCTGTACGCTAAAATCGAGAAGATTCATTGAAAATAGTAGAAACCGTCCGAATGTTTTTGATTGGTCTGTAACTGTACTGAGATGGGTTGCTATAAAACTGTCCAGGGAAGGTGTCGGAACCTTCTGCAATCCCTCTTTGTCTCAGGCTCCGGAGACTTTCTCTCCTGTGGAGGACAGTAGTCAGTTTAGATTTAAACTTAGCAGCTGACACAGTATTGTTTAGGTTCGCCGGAAGCTTGTTAAGTACTTTTGGACCAAAGTATTGGGGCTTATGTTCAAAAAGTTTTAGCCTGTGACCGTTAACTATATAGTTATTCTTTCCTCTTGTTTTATACGTGAATATATCGGAGTTAGCTGAGGTTGTATTCCTGTTATATCCAAAAGGTATTGTTCGCAAAATAACTATGCAAGGAAGAGTGAGTATGTTTATTTTTTCTTTAAATAGGGCCTGCATGAACTCGTACGTGTTATTTTTACCAGGTATCTTATGGCTCTTTTCTGTAGGGGGAAAATTTTGTTAAAGTTTAATTTGGAAGTGTGTCCCCACAGCTCGATGCCATAAGAAATGTGGGTATATATTAATGCAAAATACACTAACTTCCTAGTTTCTACTGAGAGAAAATTGGCTAAATGTTGCAATACAAGAATCCTGAGCTTAATTTACTTCCTTATTTTTCAAAGTGGTTGTTCCAAGTTAACTTGTCATCAAGGACTAAACCTAAAATATTTACGCCTTTTACATACAGGACTAGACCATTGCCTATATTAAGCTGAACTTCAAAAGGAGGTAAAATAGCATTAACTCGCTTTTTGTGCATTATTACACAGCCTGATATTGAAATACTGTGCCACGATAATGGAAGTCAAATTTGCATCGATTTCTAGATTTAGTAAGTTGGTCTCAAAATAGAACCTTGGAGTACGCCAGACTGTACATCTACAGGTTTCGAAACAAAGTCATCTTGTTTACACTTCAGTTGTACATAATGTATTCTGTTGGACATGTAGGATCATACTTAGACATATGACTCCAATGCATTCAAGTTTATTTAGTAGAATTCTTGTATAGACGCAATTAAAGGCTTTTGATATATGCAATAAAACCCCGGCTGCAAAATTACCTGCCTCAGTGCTATCAACTATATCTCAAGAAACGTTGACGCTGCAGTATAGTAGATATTCCATGAACAAATGCATTTTGGTTATCTTATGACGACGATGATGTTGCTTCAGTGCTTCAGCGCCCTTCAAAGAAATTTGTGACGTCAGAAGCCAAGTATAAATGTAACTATAAATATTAATAAATAAGAAATATAATGGCAAATAAAATAAACTTGCACAATCAATACAAAGCTTAGTAAAAACATAAATAACAATAAATAAAACGCCAAAGGGTATTAAAAATATTCCCCTTAACTATAATCCATGATTTAACTTAGAAAATGAAATAAAAACACAAAAGGCATAAAAACTGCTTTCTTTGTCAAACTCCTTAACTAACTGCATATTTTTTCCTAAAGAGCTAAATTATGGCATTGTCCATATAAAAATGAACTATAAAGTACAAAACATTAAAATAAAATGGCAAATCAAATAAACAATTGGAAAAAAGCAATGCAAAACTATGTAGAACAATTAATAAAACACCAAAGGCATAAAAATCGATTCTAAAACGTTAAAACAATTTTAATACTACCTGACCATTGGTTGGCGAACCAGTTTATTCCTTTTTTGGCAATGGACCAACAATCTTTTCAGCAGGTTCATCCTGCCTCTTTTTTTACTACCATTGTGGTAGTGAGGGCAGGATCTTCTTGTTCCATATCCTCTATGCAGGAGGACCGCTTTCCAACAGAAAATTTCTGTTAGAGGGGCTCGGAATTATCAGAAACTCGGATCGACGGAGATGATGTTTGCTGTTTTCAGTCCTCTCCAGACGATTCCCCAGAAGATACCGGAGAAGGTGGTCGCGGACTTTTACTTTGACTAGCTGGCTTCTTGCTGGTCTTACTATTGTCCCTAAGTAAGTCGGTTCTTTCATATGTTGCCTTGAATTTCCTGGGCGATGCATTGTTCATTACTGTTTCATACGTTCTTGAGGAAGATGCTTTCGGCGGTGAGTTGGCTGAAACGTTCTTCTTAGTACTAGACTTGGTGGACGTGCTCATTGTTGTTCGTGCTGGTGTCTTGCTGTGGATGTGATCTTGGTGTGATTGTTCTTTCTGCAGTTAATGCCCCGTTTAAGTCACTGGTTTGTGTTGCGATTTCACATCTATGTGCCATCTTAGCTGCAACTGTACTATGAGTGACGTCCTAGGGACAGAAGGCTGACGACTATGTAACAGCTACTGGGCTTCCAAAAAGGAACCTTCTCTCTGATCCGGATTTCTTGGATTTCCTTTTTCCTCCATAAAACTGGGACATTATCTGGAGTTCGATGAATGATTACCTCTGCAGTTGACACATGTTGCAGGTAAAGTGCATGCATCACCATGTTTGACCTCCCCACAGTCAACGTAGGTAGCACTGACATTACAAGAGTCACGCGTGTGGTCAAAGCGCTGGCATTTGTAACACTTTAATGGATTGGGTATATATTGCCACACTTTGATAGCTTCGTAACCTGCCTTAATTCTTTGCGAGAGATATACCAGATTAAAGGTAAGAAACAAAGTACGAGTGGGCATCGGTGGGTTCTTTGCGGTGGACTCGATATGTATTCGTTACACCCTGTTCCGCCAAGTTTTCCTGAATATCCTCATTGGGCATTCCGTTCAGTGTGCTGGTGTTTACAACACCCCGCGTGGAGTTCAGAGTCCTATGCAATTCAATGCGCACCGGAGAGTTCTCAAGCTTATTGGCTTTCAAGATTTTCGCAGCCTGTGTAGATGAAACAGCTTCAACCATGGGCGCGCCATTATGATATCGATACGATTAAAGTTCAGTGGGCCAAAGAGAGAAATTTGAGCATAGATACAGTAAAGTTATTAGTAACTGTTCAGTGCAATTTCAAAAATATAAATTATCAGGAATTTTTCAACTACTTGATATCGAATAAAACTTTGCTGAAACAAATAAGTTCAGCAATGAAGTATTCCTGGTATTCAAAGAAATAGGAAGATTGGAATATTAAAGCAAGTAAAGCTGTTGAAAGTTGTGCCACTAATTTTGTGTGTTACAGTATAATAACGTTTTAAATGAAATAAAACGAGTACTTGTATTTTCTTTCGTAACCCCTTTAATGCTGGCTGCTTTCTTAAACCTTAATCATATTTATCGAATTATACGTCTGTATGTAAACCTTACAAATCCCTATTATGGACATCAAACAGTTACGTGCTACAATTTGAATGGGGGATACTGAAAGTGTTTTATTTTTCTGCCCATGAGACATGTTAACCCTGAACAGACAGTTATACAAAATTCACTTTATTTCACTAAAATTTTTATCTCAATGCTAACTGACCAATCACCTCATTTTTACGATAATAACAGTAGGCATAATCACGTCAGTCAAATGTTCCTTATGTTACTGCTACGAACACCAACTTGCGCAACACATAGTTTTTAATAGTTATTGTTTACCGAATAATAATCAGTTTTACCCTTCTCTGCTTGCTGGCTCCGATTCCCACGGTCAGCCCAAACTAGCAACTGAATTGTGACTGACTCAGTCTCATGCGTTCGTGGTGCTGACAGGCTATGCACAGCAGAGTGTATTTTACTGCGCACACATCCTCAGTGGGGTTTAACCCAGCTAGAAAATATTAAGAATGCGATTTTATGGATAGACTTAAGAGATTTGTATGTTAAGTGGTTTATGAGAGAACAGTTGCGTACCCTGGATGTCTTATAGAACGCAAAAACTAACGCAGCTTGTTAAGTGATTTTATTGGTGATGATAATGATGGTGATGACGGGGCTCAACTTAAGAACTTTCACCGCTTTACCATTGAAAGCCAGCAATCCTAACCCCGCGACCTTAAGGACCATAATCTCAAGATACCTAAATATTATGTGTTTCAAATGGGAAGGGTTCTGGAGTCCAGCTAATCAGATGTGGTATCACACTCAGCGTTGCCAGCTTGTTACCTTACTCCTTTTATATTTCCCTCTCTCTTGCACACTCATACAACATTCAGGTCTGCTTGACGCAGACGTAAGGGTAAGAAAAATATACTTTACAAACTTTTACAATGATGCAGTTGCCAAAATCAAAATTGGAAAATAAATTTTCGCAAATTATGTATATTTTTAAATACAATAACTATATTTATATTTTATGAATTACCTGTTCTTCTATTCCAATGGAACTGCCAGTGGCTTATCCATATCGCTGTCAGTGTCACTTACGTTAAGAGAGAATTGGTCATTATCACTGTCTTCATCGTCTGAGTCTTGCAAATTTATGATAATAGGTTCCAAAATTTCGTCACGTGCTATTTCTTTCTTAAAATCGTCTTCTTGAAGATTTTCTGCATACCTTACGCAGCTTTCCCAGTTCTGTTGTGTTACCTTGTCAATTTCTTCGTGAACAAGTCTTTCAACGTCCGTCAGTTTAAAAGTATTATTTGTCTTTGCAACCCCCTCCCCTTTTATTTGAGCCCACACCAACTCAATTGGATTATATTGGCAGTGGTAAGGTGGGAGGCGTATTACCTTGTATCCCATTTGAATTGGAAGTTGATCCAGCTGATACACTTTTTCCGTATTTTTAAACGGAAGTATTCTTTGCAATAACTCATTTTTAGTTTCTGTTTCCGACAATTCAACCCCTTTCTTTTGTAACCATTCAACAATTTCGTTTTTTCTGTTGGCCGAAGTTGGTATTTTATTTGAAATAACCTAATAACGCTTCCCTCTTCTAAATAATTTAAGAATCTGTTAAGAAATCATTCTTGAAATGTATCAGCTGTCATCTCTTCCTGATAGTCTGAGGTACTTTTGGAGAGAAAAACCCATTTGCTTTCTGGCAGGAACGCTGTCTTAGCAGATTCAACATTACACATGATCAGCCGACTGCCTTTTCCAACAGGAACATTTAGGCCACCTTTTTTGTGGAGTCTTGCCCTATTGACTTTGAGTGTGGTTTTTATCTACCCATGTCTCGTCTAAGTAAAAGATAGGTCTCGCATCACCAGAATGTCTAATTTCATGCATTTTGCGTAATAATTTTTATCTTGCCGCAACAATGTCACTCCTCTCCATTAAAAATTGACGCCCATCATTTGTCTTTCTGTACCTGAATCCTAATACCCTCAAAATTCTGAAAGTCGATGTTGTTGACCCAGTGTATGAAATTTTCGTTCTAAGTGCGCAAGTTATTTTCTGTATAGTTAGATTTCACTTTGTACATAAAACTCGAACACAGTTCTACGTACAACGTCCTTGTCAAAGTAATTTAAATTTCTAACCCTCTTCGGAGGACAAACATGTTTCTTGGGCGACACAAATACCTGGGTGCCACTGGTATCAAATTTTCTTGCCTCTCCACAAATACGGGACACACTTATTTTACCTATACCATACGCTTCAGCAGTAAGCAACTCCAAATTAGTCCACATTCTCCATCCGTCCAAGTCCTTTATCATTCCAAATATATTTCTCAGGATCTTCCTTTCCCACCGTAATAACCATTGTTCTTCTCTGGTTGTCAGCACCCAGCTTTCTGAACCATATATTACTATTGGTCTCAGTACAGTTGTATATATTTTAATTGTAGTACTCCTACTGACGTTCCCTGATTTAAACATATTCTGCAAGGCATAGAAACATCTGTTACCACTTGCTATTCTTTCTTGAATTTCCACTGATGTTTTATTATCTACTGTAACTAGAGATCCCGGGTATTTAAATTTTTCCACTCTTTGATATTCTTTCTCATGTAATTTAACTACAGGTTCTCTTCTTATTGAATCTCCATCATCTTCCATCTTCGTATATTTTGTTTTACTAACGTTCACTACCAATCCTAGATCTTGTGCTTTCACTTCCAACACTACATAACTTTCCTCAAGAGCTCTTATATTCCTTGCGAGAATTGCCACATCGTCAGCATATGCCAATATTTGTACTGATCTGGAAAGTATGGTTCCTCCAGTGTTTATGGGTAATTGTCCAATTACTTTTTCCAGTGCTAAATTAAACAGTAGTGTGGATAGTACATCTCCTTGTCTCAACCCCCTCTCCATGGTAAACATACCTGATAAATCTCGTTCCATTCTAACCCTGCATCTTGTCAATTCCATAGACATTCTTGTCAATCTCACCAGTTTGCGTGGTATATCGAACTCTCTCACTATCTGATAAATTTTAGCTCTATCCAGCCTATCACACGCTTGTTTAAAATCTGCATACAGCTGATGAAGCTATCTGTCATATCCATAAAACTTTTCCAGTATTTGTCGTAATATAAAAATCTGGTCTAACGTTGTTTCCTAAATCCTGCTTGGTAATCCCCAAGTATCTTTCCTAACCATCGCTCCAGTCGCATGGCAAGTATCTTGCCATAAACTTTGTAAGTTCCATCTAGCAGTACAATCCCACGGTAATTTCCACACTTTGCCTTGTCTCCTTTTTTATGTATTGGACAGATTATTCCCACATTCCGGTCATTAGGCATTTCTTCCTTTGTCCATATTTCTTTTATTAATTCGCAGTCTTCTCCAGTTGTCCTCCATATTTCAGAAATTCCGGCTCTATTCCGTCTTCTCCTGTAGCTTTATTGTTCTTCAATGCTTTGATTGCCTTCCTGATTTCTACTATATCAGGCTTTTCTGCTTCCTCATCCTGTTCCTGTTCTTCCCTATCCTCGTTCCTCTTTCTCTCTTCACTATCAATTTCTTCATTTCTGGTGAGTAACTCGTAGAAATGCTTTTGCCACCTTTCCAGCATTTTGTTTCTTTCCCCGATAAGAATATCCTTATCCTTAAGGAAAACCACTCTTGGTTGGAATCCTCTTTTAAGATCTCTTGTTCTGTCATAGAACCTATTTACCTCATTTCTATCTTCCATTTCATCCAATTCTTCAATTCTCTTTCTCTCAAAGAGTCCTTTCTTTAATCTACATTTCCTATCTGCATTTCCTCGTTTTTCTCTGTACTACTCCACTATTAATCTTGTTCTTCTTTAGAATCATCTTTCTCCTAGCTTCATTTCTTTCTTGGATTAATGCCAAGCATTCCCCATCAAACCATTCTGTTCTCTTTATATAAATTTCTGTCCCAGGTTTCATCTGCAACTTCATTAATGGTTGTTTTTAATATCTCACATTTTGTTTGAATTTCTTCTTTCTGTTACTGTTCTCTTTTGGTTACTAACATTTCAGTCATTTTCTCTTTGTATTTCTCTCTTAGCTCTTCGTTTTAGACCCTCAACATTATGCTTGTCACTTCTTTTCTTTTCCGTTCTTGCTCCATCTATCTTTTGTCTATACTTGATCCTGACAAGATAATGGTCCGAGTCGCCATCAGCACCTCTGCAGCTTCTTACATCCATAAAATCTGATGTATGTGTCCTGTCTATTGGGACATGGTCTATATGGTTCTTGGTGATACCATCTGGTGATAATCAGGTCTCTTTCTTTATATCTTTACGTGGGTGCCAATTACTTTTAACTATCATTTCCTTCCCACTGGCAAAGTCTATCACTCTCAACCCATTGTCATTGCTAGACTCGTGTAAACTCTCTTTTCCTATTATGTTTCTATACACCTCTTCTCCACCAATTTTGGCATTTAGGTCTCCAATGATAATTTTAACATCATGCCTTTGAACTTTATTAACTTCTTCTAATTTAATGTAAAGTTCATCCTTTACTTCTTCTGTAAATTCTTTAATTCTTCGTTTTCTCTTCTGTAGGTGCATATACGCTGAAAACTGTAACGTTAAAGAACTTGGCCCTCAGCCTCAGTGAACACATCCTGGCATTAAGTGCTGTGAAATCTAATACGTTTTGCTTCAAATAATTTTGTAGCAGGAATCCTGTTCCAATACTACCGGGATTACCGCCGCTATACAGCAGTATGTGGTCCCCAGAGGCTATCATTCCTTGTCCTTTCCATCTAATTTCCTGTAGTGCTGCAAGCTTCACTCCGTATTTTTCCATTTCAATCCTTAGTTCCTTCAACTTGCCAGGTTTCTTCAGTGTCCTTACATTCCAAGTTGCCATTACCGAATCTGTTTTCCGTCTCATTAGCCGTTTTCTTCGCCGGGTTGTCTCCAGAGTATCCGAGTTAGTCTGAGGCTGTATTAGGGTGTCCGTAACGAAGTTCTTTTTACGAGGTAGGGGAGTTAACCCTACGCCCAACCCCCAACCTGGTGGGCCAGGTCCCACATTTATGTCCCCTGGGACTGGGTGGCCCAGTTATACCCCCGAGCACTGGGTGACCATTTTTGTCGCCTTTTACGACAGGTATGGTCTACCTTGGGGCTATTCTTTACACCTGACCACCACACGGGTGATAATACAAGTAATGAGGGTTTATTTATTTGTTTTAGAAAAACTATTTGAGCTAAAAGGTTTTCATGGCTATGTTAGATACATTACCTTCCACATGGATCAGTTTTGGCAAAATCTGAATTTTTGTCTTAGCGCGAATAGTTTTTCGTACAGATTGATTATGCTGGCGTTCCTCACACACCACTTAGCGGGAATGCAATACGACAACACCACAGGACTCTGATTGGTTGCCCACCTGGTAGCGCTCAAGGACACAAACCTTCCCATTTGAAACACATAATAGGTCGCTTCGAAGTTGTGCATAATGGCATAGAATTTTGTAGCGCCGCGCCTAATTTCATCCTCCAAATGTGGAAGAGATGAGAAGAATATTGTTGGAGTGGAGTATTTAGTACGCTGAAATCGAAGGTTCAAAAGCACAAGCGAGTTACAACTAACGTTTCTGACTTATGACATTAGGGGCTCTCCTTCAATATTCGTTTCTTCTTGTTAAATTTTTACTTTTGTGGTGGAAAACATTAAAAAACGTGTATGAGTGACTCACAATTAATCCTTTCGCGGTAGACATTCTATGCTGCTATATGTAGCCTTTAAATATATATTTCATATAATATTCTGAAATATTACATCAATAGTATACAAACGTATATTTTCTAAGGGAAGATTTTTATATCTTCATATCTGAGATTGATTGACATTCAGCTCATATATTACACAGTACGAAGACTACAACTGTCCCAAGTAAAATATTTCTTGAACGTGTTTCTTCAGCACAGGTAGATTTCGCATATAATTGAGGCAGAAAGATTAGAGTAAGCCATTTTCTTGCAGAGATTTTAAATTTATTTCTTCTTCTCAATTTCTTAGCTCGGAATTTCTGAACTAAACGTTCTGCAAAAGCAACTCCCTTGGTAACGTTACTGAATGATTTGACACAAATGTTCACTCATATGTCCTCAATCATTTTACAGGTTATGCAACAGTATTCACAGTGTTCTGGGAAATAGCGAAGTATTCATATTAATTCGACTTAAAGGAAGCTCGACCCTAAAAATCTGGAGAATGAGCTATGCATTCAGTCTTGGCATTCAGGTAAGACTATCCATGTGACAAGTAATGGGATTTTAAAATTGGAATTGATGTGATATGCTAATTTACTTTATTTCATGGGTGGGAATCTCCGAGTTGTATCTTGAAGCGTGGCGGCAATTGATAATGGGCATCAAGCTGCACGAAGTCTGAAATTCTGTGCTTGTGCTCTCCGTTCCTTAACTTGATGCAGTTCAATAAGAGGCTGGAAAAAAAATCCGGTAAATCTTTGCTTTCTATGCCGTTCCTTTTACTCAATATATCTTGTTTATCTTCTTTGGTGATAAGCTAGAAGCACTAAGTTTTGCATCTGCAAAGAGGAAGCAAAAGCACTTCAAACAGTCGCATTGAAACTATAATGTTACAATGATATAATACGGGTAACACAATAAGACACAGTAACAATGAAGATAAGTGCAGTCAAGACCAATTGCTTTTGCAGTAACTAAATACCGTACTTGCTTGGTGCACTCCTTTCCAGAAAGCTAAGCTTTTTAGCGATACCTAGTTGTGTTGTATAGTTCCGGATGACAAATAACTTTCTTGAGATTTCGAATCTACATTGGATTCTTCGGGTGATATTATCTTTAAAAACATAAATTTTCCTAATACAAATTATACATCTTAATCTTTTTATCTTTACACGAAACCAAGTCAACGTAAGAAAATCAACATAAATCTGTAAATGTTGTATTCGTCGCGTAGTGGTCTTTGAACACTGAAATATTTCAATGAAAGCTTTGATTCGAGCATTTTACCTGTTTTCTCTTGTCTTCATTGACAACAATATATCATTGCAATGACTTGTCCCTCTGCAGTATCACTGGATTGTTTATATCACTGGTCACTACTAAAGGAAGTCGTAAGTCTCCAGCAAATGAGATATAGATGCGTTCTGGACTCGTGACCTCCGCGGGATGAGGTGTGGGGGAGAGGGTAACCTTTGGCCGGTTATGCAGCGAGTGAGCAATACAGTAAACATTCAGCAAATCACCTGCAGAAAGTAAGGTAGCCTACTTGCGTAGCAAGATGCAGAACTATTTCAGTGCAGTAAGATTTACTAATCTTCTCACCATGTCTGAAGATCTTAAAAAATTTAAGGTTGTGCATTCGGAAGGGAGTGAAATTATAAGTAGCGTTAGATAAGTGTGATGAAAAAGCTTTGTAAAAACAATATTCATATCCAGTGTCACAAGCTACACAACGATCTGCCGCTTGTGTAATAAGTACGCTGCATGTTATGTTTCCAGCGTTTCTATCTGTGCGCGACTCGTATATCATTACGTCACCTTGTCTATACGTGTGTATGTAATGAACGCATTCCTTTCAGAGGTCATAAGGTCAAAACATAACAATATAATAGTTGCAGAAAAGTTTTTCATTTACACACAATAACCTAACAAGGAGTTAAACAATTTTGTCTTTTTTGTAATTTACGTCCTCCAACGTTAAGTCATATTGGGCGATGAATGGAATGGGTGAACTGATGCTCAAATGAGCGCAGGGTCCATAGAGCTTATAGCTACCCGACATTCGTCAATTTTGTCTTTAATCACATTTAAATTATTCTACGCCCAACATTTCTTCCTATTGAGTAACTATCACAGTCGTCCGCGTCACCACTTTCCATCACATTCTCTTCAATAATTGTAATTCTTCCAATTGTTTCTTCAGCTAGTGCACCTTTTTTCCTGTATTCCTGTTCTCTTTCATTCATATGATGTCCTACCTTTCCCCATTTGATTTGCCAATATGCTTAAATCGTTGGCAGCATAAAATCCCAATGTCTTTAATTTTAACAATTACAATTCTATAAGCAGTACAATGTTTGACATCTACCCATATTAATTCCTTAGGATTTAGATATGGATTTTACGGCAGAAGCCTTAAGGTTGGAAGATTATATACTGACAGTATTTGGTGTGATTCAAACAGCTATTCTGAATTGGCTTGCTGCCTAGAATTAAATCATAGAATTTTGTTTTGGTGCAATTTTCATCAAAGGAGATATTGAGTTTTTGTAACCGTGAAAGCATGCGTCTTCTTACAGAATTTAAAATTTGATGTGTATCTAATTTTGTAACAAGATAAGAGGTGTTATCTTTTACTAGCACCGAGTTAGATTGTAAATTTGAAATTAACATACTACTTTGACATTTAATATAATATACAGTACTCATTTCTTTGAAAATCTCCAGTTTTCTGCTATGATTTCTAAATAAGTAGGGAACTGAATGTGAGTCCAAACATTGCGCATGCATAAACAATTTTAATTCCCTCTTCTATTGATACAGGGGCATAAAAACTGTGTCACTGTAACGGGACCATGTTTTGGAGCAGTACGACTATAAATAATTCTTCCTAAGCTATTGGACACCCTCACCTCTGCATTGTCGAGGAGCTTTTTTTTCATATGTTCCTTTCACATCGTGTTTTTGCTTTTTCGCAAAGTCCTTCAAACAGAACTATGGGAGATGCCGGGGTTACGGCAAATCACCCTTGCATTCTTCTAATTACTCTAAAATGACCAGGAGAGTAACCATCCTTATGCACTGTCTCTTCTTTAGGAAACCCATCATATGTATTAGCAATCACCTCACAAGTTTTCTATCAAAAGTCTTCCATTTTAACTACAAGAGGCGCTATCACAACTCTAATATACCTATACGTATAACAGTGTCACGAGTTTACAGTAAACTCTACTCGGGGACAGACGATTCAAGCAGGACAAGTAACATGAGTGATAACTTCGCTAATTACAGGAGCAGGAAGGAGGCAGAAACAAAAGATGGCTCGCTAGGTGATTTGTTGGTAACGTCAGGTTTCTAGAACTCTTGCACCACAGCAATTTTAATAAGAAATTTTAAAAAATGTAAAAATTGGGAAATTTGCAAAAAGAAACTGGAAATAATAAAGAAATTATATATATATATATGCCTACCTAACCACCCACCTATCTACCTACCTACCTACCTACCTAAATAAATCAATAAACAAATAAATAATAGTAAAAAAAAAGAGATTGTGAAAGTGATGAACAGAAAAAAGTTAAAAATTAAGCAATTTTGGTAAGCTGGATAACACAGAAAATAAACTGAAATTTGCATAAAGATAAAAAATATGTGAAAATATGAGTAACATTGATGGCATTGGTTGTGACGTAATACCACAGACAAAACACTTACCACATCTAGACAAATTACGCAGAAAATAATTGATGGGCGAAATAAATTGGGAAACTCATAACAGGTTAAAACACGCCTATTAAAATACATGTAAAATCCTGCGTGTACAGAGAAACTTTGCTTATTCATTTATTATGCTTAAGCGAATACAAATGATTCATAGCTTCGTTAAGTCAAACTTGTGTACATGTACAGAAATAGTAAGTGAGTAATATATAATAAAGTAAAAATTTAGAGTAAACATATATACAATAAGATACCATATTTACGGTATATAAACATCACAATTCCCATAACAAATCTACTTATTTATGCAGTAACTGAATGCTTTGAGATATTCGTCAAGTGAATAGAAGCACCCTTCCATGCAGAATTTCTTTAATTCTTTTTTTGAATTTATTCATATTATCAATATTTTTAAGCAGGTGGGGACCCTATTATACAACACAGTTGCAGCAGCAGGGTTTAGTTTTCGATATTTGTAATCTGTGAGAGTCGGTATCAAAGTTTGTGTCTCCTCTAGTGAAGTGCTTATGTATTTGATTGTTTTACCTACAATTTGTCTCCAATAAAAGTGCAACATGACTTCATAGATGTATAGGGAGTATAGGATTAAGATGTTTAGGTTTTCGAAAGCTTTCAACTCCAGAATTAATCTTACTGATCTTTTCTGTAGCAGGAATACTCTGTAGGGTTACTTTTAGTACGTCTCCGTACTGTTATACCATATGTTAAATGTGAGCTAAATAGTATACTGTTTTGATGTTTTGCTTCCACCAGATTCTTTAGCTTTTTAATTGTAAATAGCTCAACTTATGATTTATATACTGGTCCCTATTCAATGTTTGTCCATGATTATTGCTAGAACATTTGCGCTATCAACTTCATTGGCTTCTCTGTTTTCAATAACTATCTTACTGTTGGAACTAGATCTAACCTGTAACGTTTAAAATCGGATTTGATTTGTCTTACTTATGCTTATTGTCACCCTGGTGGTAGACTCGCGAAGCCGATAAAAATGATGGCCGATCCTTACCGGAAGTGAGAGACAGTTGAGGGTAGAGTGAGAGAAAATAAACAGTTTTAGGAGGTTCTAGCAATTTTGTAATGTTGAACAGTGTATTTCGAGGAGAATAAAGTGTAGTTTTTGTGTTTCGTAACCTCGTTTTATTATTTCACGAACCCACAAAGTCACACTGGTGTCAGGAAGCGGGATAACAACATCACGGAACATTATGGCCATGGAATCGGCATTGGAAATGCTTTTGCGGCAAATAACAACTTGGCCGCGAAGATGAACGAGTTAACAACAAAAACAGAAGCGGCAAATAACCTGGCCGCAGAGTTGAAAGAAATAAAGACCGAATTGACCACAGAAATGAAGGCAGCGAACGACAGTCTGGCCACGGAAATGAAGGAGGCGAGCGAGGTCCTCGCCGCCAAATTTGAGGAACAGTTGGCCGGCGTGAGGGATGACGTGACGGAGCTGGGCAAGCGGATGGGCCAAGTGGACGAGCGCGTCGAGGACCTGGCGAACCGCTTCAATGACCTAGAGCAAAAGGCCGACAATAACGCCAAGTCCCTGAACTCCATGGTTGAAGACGTCGAAGACCTCGCGAACCGCGTAAACAACCTGGAGGGAAAGGCCGACAGCAGCGTCAAGTCCCTGAATGCCATGGTGGAGGACGTCGTCGGCAGGAGATTGAAGGATTTGAAGGCTGACGCACCGGGACGCGACACAACATCGGCGCGCGTCAAACCTCCGAAATATGACGGCGCGTCAACATTTGAGGTCTTCCGCTGCCAGTTCGACACAGTGGCCAAGCACAACAGATGGTCACCGGAGGAGGAGGCCACACAGTTAATAGCCAACCTCCAGGGACGGGCCGCGGAAATCCTAAACGCGGTGCAGACGACGGCGGCGCCCAAGGACATCTGGGAGGCCCTGGAGAATCCCTTCGGGAACCACCGCTTAGCCGCAGCATACCGCAGCCAACTAAAGGCAAGGTCACAGCAGCCGGGGGAGACACTGCAGGAGTTAGCCATAGCGATTGAGCAGCTAGCTAGAAAGGCCTTGGTTGACCTGCCACTGGAGTTGGTATCCCGAGAAGCCGCCTACAACTTTGTCGATGGGGTACGGGACACGGAGATTCGTCAGCGCCTAATGCTCGGCGATTATAAAACCATCCACGAGGCGCCGACAGCGGCATTAAGGATGGAGGTGGCCAAAGTAACATCTATCCCGACGTCGAGAACGAGGAGTGTCCGCTACGCCGGAGACAGAAGACCAGCTGAGGGACACCGGCGAACACCTAGTGGCCTGTGTTGGGGGTGTGGACAGCCCGGACACCTGCGGAGAGACTGCCCACACCAGGAAGAGCAGCCGGAAAACGAGTAAGGCCCGGCGTGGAGAGGGGCACGTCGGCGCCATTACCACCATCCCCTCGAGTGACATTCCGCGCCGTCAGCCGGCGGATGGATGACAACCTCATCGCGGACGGCTGGGTAAGAGGAAAGCCGTGCCACGTGCTGGTGGACACGGGGGCGGCCATGACCGTCATCAGACCTGACGTAGCGAAGGGTTTGCCGACGAGGAAGCCGAGCCGACCATACGAGCTTGTCACAGCATCGGGCGACACCATGCCTGTGGAGAAGGACGCCCTACTGGAGCTGAACTTGGGACGGAGTGCCGTGCGTCTGTGGGTGTTCGTCGCGAAGGTGGCTGAGGAGGTGATTCTGGGACTGGATGCCCTCAGGAGCCACGAGGCGACGGTCGACGTCGGCAGGAAGGTCCTGAGGCTCAACGGAGAAGAGGTTATACTCCGTCAACCAGAAGAGCGCCTTGGAATTGGCAGGGTCGTCTTGAGCGAAGACGTGGTTGTCCCCGCGAGGAGCGAAGTGATAGTGACGGTGCGACTGGAAGGCCAGACAGCACGTTGGGTCCAGAGGCAGCAGGAGTACGACTTCACCTCGGAACATCGCAGAGGGAAGAGTCACGGTAACGCGGACCTATGTCCCGAAGACCCTGTCCAGAAGAGTGCGGCCAATGCACAAGAGTGGAGGGGAAGGAGCGTGCCGCAGCATTTCGAGCAGTCACGGCAGTGCCTGCGGATGGCTGGGATAGCGCAAGCCTAAGGAGGGAGCAGCTGGTGGACGCAGACTTGGGGCCACTCTTGAGGGATGTGGAGAACCTGGTGGACCACTTCCACGACATGCACGAGATGGCTCACCAGAACATCCAGAAGGCGAGCGACCGCATGAAAACCCGATACGACAGGCAAGCCAACAGCCAAGGGTTCCAGCAAGGTGACCTGGTATGGTTGTACCGCCCGACCCGGACCAAGGGACGCTGCCCGAAGCTTCAGCAGCCATGGCAAGGACCGTACCGTGTGGTGATGAGGATTAAGGACGTGGTCTACCGCATCCGGAAAGTGCCCCGAGGAAAGATGTTGGTGATACACCTGGATCGCCTGGCCCGCTACGAAGGCGCTGTTCGGGACGACCAGCCTTGAGGAGGGAGCAGTGTCACCCTGGTGGTAGACTCGCGAAGCCGATAAAAATGATGGCCGATCGTTACCGGAAGTGAGAGACAGTTGAGGGTAGAGTGAGAGAAAATAAACAGTTTTAGGAGGTTCTAGCAATTTTGTAATGTTGAACAGTGTATTTGGAGGAGAATAAAGTGTAGTTTTTGTGTTTCGTAAACTCGTTTTATTATTTCACGAACCCACAAAATCACATTGTGTACAAATGGCCGTGCCGTAGCACAGTGGTTAGACCGCTTGGCTCTCACAAAGGCGGCACGGGTTCGATCCCAGGCGACCGCAAAATGATATTTGTGGTGGACAACACGTCGCTGGGATCGGTTTTCTCCGGGATCTCCGGTTTCGCCCGTCATCTCATTCCACTAGTGCTCCATCCTCATCTCATGTATCATGAGTGTCACCTGCTGTGTCATATGTAGTAAAATCGGGCGTTAAACACTACACATTTCATTTACTTATGTACAAAATAATATATCAATTTATGATTATATCATCCAAAATATTATCAATAATAATAATACAATAACCTATTAAACTATTTTAATGTCTTATTTCATTGCTACCTTGAAATCTCACTCAAACCAGTATAAATTGCCGGTATTGTAACAAATGTATTGAAAAGATTTTCCTGATGAAAATCTATCGTACGGATCTTTTTTCCCAAAACAAAAGATGCTTTTTTGTACATGTTTTATGCTGTTCGTGTCGTTACGCGTTTAATAATTTGCATTAGGCTAACAGCATTAATCTGTGGGCTAACAGAATTATCTCACTTTCCGCCCCAGTATTCAAGTATGGTCTTTATTCATATGGGCAGTTAGTACCTTATGTTGCAATTTGCCTTATTTTAATAACACCGACTGAATAACTTTATATTCACCAAACTTTCCTTGCCTAATTTGTCAAGTTTTAGCTGTAAACAAATGTAATCATAAATATTATTTATTGTAGTATTGCCAATAGCAACGCAGATCCCATATTTTTATGTTGTTTGCTATGTTACAGTCAGTTCACACGCAGTATTGCCCAAAACCTATTTAAATCCTTACGTCATCGCAACTTTAACATGTAATGAGATTCTGGTTCATAATGATCTCTTTTTAATGTCAATATACAGAACATTGCCGCTGTCATTGCCCTTCGCCTGTCAACCACTGCGCATATACTTGCATTCAAAGTCGGTCGCTCATGTAGGATTCGTAGCCGGTCTGCTGTCTGCTTTCCCGTTGCTTCTGTCTCCTGCAAACTGCTTCTCCTGCATGGACTCTTTGAACTCTCAGAATGTAGAGTTGTGACAACTTAAACAAACACACGCTATTTTCTCAACATTTACTTTATTCGGTTACTTGTAAATTTATGTTTGGAACCCGAGCACCTTTAAATGTTCTCATTTTTAGCCAGCAGTGACCGTGTACAATAAAGGCTGATGGAGGAACAAGTAAGTGAACACACGAAGACGAAAAAACAAAATGACCGCAAATGACCCATCTACCGTCATATATTGTGGCGTCCTTTCTATAACATATTTGAAAATCTAACACGTATAATTAACACCTATTCAACGGGGAGCGTAAGTCGTTTTGCATGCAAGGATCAACGGTACCGGGGGAGGTGAAGGGTACATGTTACTAGATCTTCTAAAATAGTAAAATTCTATGAATCAAGCATTAAAGGGAAAGCACATGCTTTCATTTACATGTTGCGTCATCTCATGACATACTGAATTTTAACAGTTTCACTTATAACTCTTTTTAACATGTCCATATCGATTTTTGAACCAGATACTTAAAGTATTTTTCAAATCTTGGCCAAAACAACCGTTACAAATACCCCTCTTTGAAATACATGGAAAATAATTTTATTTAAATAGTTCCTCAATGTGTTTCCATATATTTTGAAGAATGCCCCAACAACAATCTTTCACAGCATTGATCAATAACATAAATACATAGAATATAACAATAAATAAACATTGAATAACTTATTTTACTCTACAGTAACAAAAAAATTTAACTAAGTTTAGTCCATTTTAGTTTATGTATGATTTATATTGTTTTATTGAGTGCCAAGATTTTAAAAGGTTTCAGTAGTATTTTGTGATATATTTCCACAACTTTACTAGTTTGATCTTCTAACTCATATGTGCGATCATCAAATTTCTTTACAATGCTATAAGGTGCTTTATAAATCAAAAGCATCCTCCACCACAATTTCCAAATGAGAAATGCGAAATGTCAGAAATGTGAAATATTTTTACGAATACTTTATTATTTATTTCAGAATCCCATTTAGGATCCCAAAGTCTTTGCACTTCCTTCAACCTGTTTTCTGTTTTTTCCATCATTCTTCTAAATGCTTCTGCGCATTTCTCTTCTTCAATTATTAAGGTCGTATTTGTCTCTAAAGCTGTAGGTATATTCTTTATTACTGGTTCAGGAGGTTGTCCTGAAGGAGGTTGTTCTGCTTCTTCCATCATTCTTCTAAATGCTTCTGGGCATTTCTCTTCTTCATTTATTAAGGTCGTATTTGTCTCTAAAGTTGTAGGCACTTTTTTTATTAATGGTTCAGGAGGTTGTCCCGTTAATAACTCTATGGGTGTGAATCTTGTGCTGGTGTATGGGGTGTTATTTATTAATCTCTTCTATAATACTGAAATATTTGTACCAAATCCGGTGGTCAGAATGACACAGTATCCATAAATAAAAGTTTATGTCACGCATCACTCTCTCACAAGGGTTTCCTTCTGGATAGTTTGCCGAAGAGTTCTAAATTTTAACATTATTTTCCTTCTTTTTGCTTTGATTAACTATAGCATTATCGGATAAAAGTGACCTGCATTTGTCCATATTTCGGCATCCACACTTTTAAGATCTTATTTAAACAAGTCTTGCTCTTAATATTTTGGACGAGATATATCTTTACAAATTTGGTAAAGATGGCAACAATTACAGAAATAGATTTTCAATTTATATTGCCTGGCTGGCATTTTCCCATGTGCATCAATAGTTATTTATATCCCTAATAATTTTTGAAGTTTAAAATCATATTTGACCTATATTGGCTTTGTGTTTTACAGAGCATACACGTTGAAATTAATCTTCTAAATTTCCTATCAATACGTTTTATGTACAGTTGCTCCTGAATGGCCACTGAAGTTTTTTCACAACCTGGATATGCCAGGTTTTGGTGGAAAGATATTATCACAATATCTTTCGAGCTAATGGTAACTATAATCTTCCCTTTTTTATTACATAACCATGCAATTTATAAATTACACCATCTTTCTGAGCTATGGTGCAATTCGCTGCATTTTCCACCTGAGGAAACTTTTGCAACGATGCAGACAATTTTTAGTCACTGCTGAATTTCGGAAATGCTTTTAAACTTTTGATTAAGATTCCTATCCCATTTAACATGTATTTCAAAAAGTTTTATTTCATGGTGAGGTTGTGACAATGTTTCGGGGATTTCACCATACAATTTTTGTCTTGATAACAGATCACTAAATATATGATCTTTTCCAGGAATGTTGTCGTATTTCAATATCGTAGGATGTAATTTCGTGGATATAAGGGGCTATTTTCGAACTAGTTAATTTACATTATTTTGTGAATGATAAACTGTAATGATCACTATATACGACGACTTTGGAATTGTATACATTTTGCCGAAATTTTTGTAGTGCAGAGCATATAGCTCCTATCTCCAATTCAGTAACACACGCATTAGATTCAATTTCGTTTAAAGCCCTAGAGGCAGCAGCAGCAACATAATTGTTTCCTTCTAAATCAATCTTGTTAATATTGCAGCGTAAGCGTGGATACTGGCATCTGAATATATGTAAAAAGGTTCATTTTATATGTATTTCCAAAAGAATAGTATTTTTAAATAGTTGCTTAACTATTTAACTAATATACGTAAAATATAAACCTATTAACAGTGAAGCTATTAGAAACCAGAACGAAAGGACATTTTCGTAACATTAAGTATAAAAAGACTGATAAATCGGCCGTAGCAGATCATTTTTTGTCATTAAGCATGAAATAAATCCAAAAGTTTAAATATTAAAACAATTAACTGGACCGATAGATTTAATGTTTTGGGAAAATATATTTATTTTAAAAACGAGACATCGCGTAATGAATTTTGAAATACTGGCACTGGTTCTGTTTTTAAATTTATTTTATTTTCAGATTTTGGTAGTACTAACAAGAACAAATTAACATCTAGCGTTCGTAACCATGGCGACAGCTTTGTTGTTTCCGGCTGAAAATGTGTAAACGTTTTACATGAAATCGCGATTCCGGACAATTTATTAAAAGTATCATCATTTCTTATAAGTGAAGTTTTAGGTAACAATGTGTTATATATGTATATATAAGTTCCTTATCTTTCTGGAAGGCTTGTTGGTAAGCTTCTGTCCATTTCCAGACCAACTCTTGTACTTTAATGTTCCAGTAAATCTCCTCAAGTGTTTAATAGTCTTTAGCGGAGGGATACTTTCGATGGACTAGATTCGATATGGGTTGGTGCCATCCCTTTCTCGCAATAATATACCCTAAAAATTCGATCTCCTTGGCAACAAGACATAACTTCGCTAAATTGATAGTCATTTAACTTTCAGAAATTTTTTTAAACATGTAATGCAGGTGACACATATGTTAATCGAAGACAAAAAAAAATCGATGTATTGAATGGCAAAATTCTCAAATGTGTCTCCAAAAATATTGTGTAGGGCTCGAGGTAGTGCGCCTCCACTCTTTGACAATCCAAAGCCGCAAGTTTTGAACTGGTAAATTCTTCCCCCAAAATTGAACCGGTACATGTTCCAACTGATTTATCAAGGGGAATCTGCCAATAGGAGGAAACTAAATCTAATTTTGAAGAGTATTTTCCGCGTCCTAATTTGGATAGTACTTCATCCACACCAAAGGCCTAAAATGATGTGGATGGATTTATAAATTGACTTTTCTTGCGTCAATTGTCATACGCAATGAGCCATCAGATTTATGAACCCAACAGAGAGGATGTCAGTAGGTGAGTTGGAAATTTCTATAATTACATTTTCTAATATTTTGTTTATCACCTCTGATGCTTGTTGTCTTATAGCTGCTTATTGCTATGGGTACAGATCGGCTTTTATGTGTATAAGGAGCAGTATCATTCACTATAAATGTGTGTGTATTTTTTGCATAGTTCAGGTTTCCAACTAAAGGCTATTCTGTTCTTTGAGATACACGATTTCTTTTCACGCTTGGTCAAGATTGTAAGTGTTTTCTAACCTTACTTGCAATGTTCTTGGCAATTCCATTTCTTCCTCCAGTTGGCTTATGTTGTTTTTAACTTGTAGTGTATATAATTGGCAATTGGTGGACAACATGGCGCTGGGCGGGTTTACTCCGGGATCTCCGGTTTCCCCCGCCAGCTCATTCCACCGGTGCTCCATCTTCATCTCATGTATCATCAGTGTCATCGCCTGCGGTGCCGTATGTAGTAAACACTACACATTTTATAATTAACAACAATGCTTTTCAAGTTCAATTACATTAATTCGTTCTCTATCAATAATGAAATCCCCTCCACAACTTTCTCTTTCAACGTATTCAATATTACCATCTACTTTTAATAATATATCTTCCACAAAACACTTTCATTGTTTATATTATCTCCATTTTCATCTCTTCCTCCATATTCTTCCAATAATTTTATTACTATCGCAAGGCATTGTTTTGCTACTGCGTAGACAAGCACCAAGAGATATAGAAGCGGGAGTGAAAGAGACAGATAGTGCCCAAACACGCCCACGTACCAACTAGCGCTTAACACTTGCCGAGAGAGTGCGAGAGCAAAAGAGAGAGAAAGAGACGGAGATGTTCTGGTGGTTCTCGCTCCACCATGAAAGTCCGTCAAGCTTCATGAGCTTTCATGAGGCTTCGGGAACCTTCGAGAACTACTGTTCGTGTATAAAAGCGACTGGTCTGCACTACACAGCCAGAAGCTAGAGGACCTACCACCTGTTCGTCTAGTCGGAGAGGAAGTACATTGGCAATCATATGTACGATATCTAGGCGTTTTGCTTGATGTGAAACTGACGTGGAGGGACCACATAACCTACACAGCCAACAAGGTCAGCAAACGTATGGGTATGTTATACCTATTGTACAATCGACGCTCAGTGATGTCCATATCCAATAAATTGCCCCTTTATAAACAAGTGCTCCGACCAGCCAATACTTATGCGTGTACCATTTGGGGTATAGCAGGTGAAACTCACCTACACCGCCTTGAAGTCCTACAGTCTCGATTCCTCCGTATTGCCACACATTCCCCATGGTACATCCCTAACCTTGTAATTCATCGTGACCCACACATTCCTACCCTAACAGACTACATCCACACCCTCTCACTCCCATACTATCAAAACCTCTCTCGTAACTTCAACTCCCTTATACGTGGTCTAGGTGAGTACGACATCGACCCCGGTGAAAAATACAAAAGACCAAGACTTATTTTAGGCACATGAAAACACTGCACTATCAGTACACTATATATAAAATTAAAAGAAAAACACCAAAACAAACCTCTACCGTCATTTGCCCTAACGTATAAAATATTCTACTGCCAGTAGAGGGCTCAGCCCTGATCTGGCTAGAGACTGAAAGTTTGGCCTCCGGACTTTCAAGTGTCCAATAGCAGTTACTAGACAGCCAGGGTCGGCAGGGAGCTGCTAAGAGGAACAGACTCGCTAGAAAGCCATCTAAACTGTACCGAGTCGAGTCGAGAACTAATAATCGTCTAGTGATTTTACAGTAAACTCTTTTGTCTATTTACATGTGCAGAAGCCACGGGAGGTTGTTTTGGTGTATGTTACGTCATCTTACTGCAAAGGGATGAAAAACTGTCTATCTACGGAAATAAAGAGAAGTTTGAATTTATGCTAATTTGACTTTTAATTTTACAAACCCACAAAGTCACATTCGATGTCAGGAGTGTGATACGATAATGGAGGCTGCGTTGGCAAAAATTCGAGAAGAGCAGAAAGATATGAGAATAGCGAATGACACCCTCGCTGCGAAGACGAAAGCGGAAAATAACAACCTAGCCACGAATTTGGAGACCAGAAATAGCAAATTGGCCGCGACGATGTCGGCGGAGATGACCAAATTAGCCACAGCAATGAAAGCGGCGAATGAATTCCAGGCCACAGAAGTGAAGGCTGCGAACGAAGCCATCGCCGCCAAATTTGGGAAGCGTTTGCGTGAAGAAGGACGTCACGGAGTTGAGCGAGCGCGTCGAAGACCTGGCACACCGTATTAACGGCGTAGAGGGAAAGGCAGACAGCAACACCAAGTCCCTGAATGCCATGGTGGTGAACTTCGTCGGCAGAAGATTAAAGGATCTGAAGTCCGGAGCGCCGGAAGGCGACACAACATCTGCGGACGTCAAACCACCAAAGTACGGCGGCACGTCAACGTTCGAAGTCTTCCGTCGTCAATTCGGCACAGTGGTCAAGCACTTCAAGTCTTCTCCAGAAGAAGAGGCTACACAGCTAATATCTAGCCTTCAGGGAGGGTCCGTTGAGGTCCTGAACACGGTCCAGACAGCGGCAGCGACCAAGGACATCAAGGAGGCCCTGGAGAACCGCTTTGGAAACCACCGTTGAGCCGCAGACTACCACACTCAGCTGAAATATAGGTCGCAGCAGCCAGGGGAGACTCTTTAGGAGTTCGCCATGGCAATCGAACAGCTTTCCAGCAAAGGATTAGTCCACTTCGTACCCGAGTTCGTCACCCAGGAAGCAGCCTACGACTTCGTTGACAGGGTACGAGACGTCGACTTACGTCAGCGCCTAGTGCTCGACGACTATAAGTACATCCATGAGGCGCTAACGGCTGCATTAAGGATGGAGGCGGCCAAGGTGACAGCAACCCCAAATTCCAGAACAAGGAGTATCCGCTACAATGGGACCGAAGGATAGCCTAGGGACGCCAGCGAAGATCAAGGGGCGTGTGTTGGGGATGTGGCCAGCCGGGACAACTGGAGAGAGACTGCCCACACCAGGGACAAAAACCGGAAAACGAGTAAGGGCCGTCGTGGTGAGGGGCACGTCAGCGCCATCACCACTATCCCGTCGAGTGACACCACGCGCCGTAAGTTGGTTATGGATGAAAGCCTCATCGTCGACGGTTGTGTGAAAGGGAGGCCGTTACGCGTGCTTGTGATACCGGGGAGGTCATGACACTTATCAGACCTGACGTGGCCAGGGGTTTGGCGTCGAGAAAATCGAGCCCACCATACCAGCTAGTAACGGCATCGGGCGAACCTTACCCGTGCAGACGGAAGCCCTGCTGCAGTTGATATTGGGGCGGAATACAGTTCGTCTGTGGGTGTTTGTCGCGGAGGTGGCTGAGGAGGTGTTGAAGGTGTGTACAGATCCAGGAATAAAAAATGAAGGTATTGTTATATTTTTAGACTTATCAAAGACATTTGATTTATTGTAACATGGAATTTTATTGGAAAAATCAACCGTCATTAGCATACGTGGAATAATGAATAAGCGGTTTAAAGACTAACTTTCTGGCAGCAGATGGTAGAAATCTCATGTGTTCATAAAAGTACAGATAAAACTACAACATACTTATCATCCAAGGTAGCATTGCAATATGGGTTACAATAGGGTTCAGTTCTTCGCCCTCTTTTGTTCCTAATTTACACAAATGATCTAGAGGATTCCTTAAAAGTTGGTTATCCTTCATTATTTGCAGATGTCACCAGTGCTTACATATCTGAATGCAGCATAAAGTCCCTGCAATGTGTATATACTGGAACAGGCAGTAGGTGAACTGCATAACTTGTTTTAGGTAGTTTATCAGTAAATACAGGAAAAAACCAATAGCAATATCATTCCATCATAAACAACACAAAAGTATTAGTTGTCGCACTACAGGGCTCAAGGACAAATATATTTAATACACTGATAAATTCCTGAGAGTGTGGGTGCATGAGAATAAAAAATGACTGATATACGAAGGTTATTAAGAAATTAAAAATTGAATAAAATGACCCATGCCATTTCACTAATTTAATAAATGTTGGATTTAAAAATAAATTTTTTCATTGCATCATGCATATTTTTAATCCATCCTCACCTATGGAATCGTATTTTGGGGAAATTCAAGAGGAGCAAAATCTATTTTTAAAATACAAAAAGGATAATTTGTATCATGTTACGACAAATACACTTTTGAAGAAAAAGAAGCTTCGTATATACAGCCTACAGCTTTATGACAGACTACACAATTATATGAAACAAATAACTGCACTACATTAAATCAAAATTTGCGTTAAAAATCTTCTTCTACAGCTCTGCTTTTACAGTATAACTGAATTCTGTGAATTGCCTTCAAACATAATTATCAATAAATGCATAATATTCATATGTATATATTTTCTGTGAAACAACTTGATAGTGTAGCTGAGAAGACACGTTACAGTTACTTTCTGTTTCAAATATGATGAGGTTTGTCCTTGAGCGCTGCTAGGTCAACAACCAATCGGAGTCCTGCGGTGTGGTCGTATTGCATTCCCCCTAAGTGATGTGTGACTAGCGCCAACCTAATCAATCTCTATTAAATACTATTCGCGCTAAGACTAAACTTCATATTTTGCAACAACTGATCCATGTGGAAGATACAGAGTAATGTATCTAACATAACCGTGGAAACCCCATATTTTAGCTCAAATAGTTTTCCTAATACAGATAAATAAATCGCTATTATATTATAACAAAGCATCGCGACGTAAGCGCTGTAACGAATAGCATTATTGGTTGGCATATATGCGTGTAAGTATAGTTTTAGTTTCTCAGACTTAAAATGTAAACGTTTGACGCGATAAAAGAAATACCTTTAATTGGCCACAGCGTTTCTTAAATTCGAGCGAGATAAAACTCTAGGCTTTTTCCTGGTCTGGCAGAACGTGTCTGGTCACATTATATCTATGTTTATGAATGATTCGTAATCTCTATTTACCCTACAGGGTGCAACGCAGTCTTAATCAGTTGTTCTTCCGTTTAAAGTCCATGTTAATGTGTATCAGCTCAAATAGTTTTCGTATTAAAAACATATAAATATCAATATTTACCGACGCATTGTGAGGTGAAGCACTCTATATTGGTCGTTTTGTATGTGTGTACATATACTTGTAATTACTCAGAACTGAAATTTGCACTATTAATATGACGTGATAAAAGAATTACTTTGAATAAGCCAAGGTGTTAAATTCGAGAAATAGTAAACTCTTCATCTTCTGTTAGCCCGCGGAATGTTGTATGCTTATATTTATGAATGAATGCTGGATAAGCAGTGTTTATTTACTCTGGAGAGTTCAAATCAATATTATTCTGTTCTATTATTATATGGTTTCAATATTATTCCTCAGAACCTCTTGAACTATTCAGTTCAATATTATTCTTTAGTCAACAGTAGAGTAAGAGTTAAATAGTGGAATGGCTTCTTGCGGTGAACTTAGTGGTGAGTCAAAGAGCCAGCTATTGCGAAGTCAGGCTTGAAGTATTATTTTTAAGGTCTACACGTTCTTAAAAAATGGAGCAATGAAAAATATAGAAATCATCTCAATTTTAAAAAATGCTCAACGGCTTACTACTGAAGCGCGTGGTGTAGGTGCAGGAAGTGTGTCCCGCATTTGTGGAGGGGCAAGAAAATCTGATCCCAGTGGTGCCC